>VZDJ01000084.1:5566260-5598200 GCA_008694505.1 Cyanoderma ruficeps
CCCCCCCCCCCCTTCCTCCCGCCTGCGCGCGCGGCTCCATGGTGGGAGGAGGAGGAGGCTCCCAAGATGGCGGCGGGCGCGGTGAGGCAGGACCTGGCGCAGCTGATGAACTCCAGCGGCTCCCACAAGGACCTGGCGGGAAAGTGAGTTGCCGGGCGCCGCCGCCGCTTCCCCGCGTTGGGGCGAGGGGTGCGAGCCGCGTGCGGGATGAGGGGGCGCCCCGCGCTGCGAGGGTGGGTCGTGCCCAGCGGCCGCGTTTCTTTCAATAAAAAGGAGTCAGAAGGGTTTCACTTCATGCTTGTGTAGTTTTTTTGTTCACGGGCTCCTGCGTGTCCGCTTGGCCCCCGTCAGGGCTCGGGCGCTGCCCCTGGGCTGTGCCACAGCGAGAGGCCGGGGAGTTTGTTTTCCTCTGCTGCCGTGGATATATCAGAGGTTCCCTTATTATTAATAGTAATTATTATCGTTTTCATTAGGTGGGTGTTTTGGGGGCAGCCCTTAGGGCTTGAGCTTCTCGTGGCGCGATATGTCACATAGGTTTTCACTCCGGGAGTCCAGTCAGATGGGGATCTGTCACCTGGAATTCTTTGACTCCCAGTCCAGCTGTTTGTATTTTAGGGGGGTGGGTGTAACTTTCAGGATTTTCGTGTAAAGCCTTGGAAATTTTCACCTCAAAACGGAGGTGCCGCGTGGATATAGTACTTCATCGATACCATACACACTAAGGCAAAGTTTCATTAGCTTGCTGAAATAAGAATAGAGAACTTGCTGTTTTTTGCAGGAACAAATAGAGTGCACCTGTGTTCCTGTCAAGTGGCTGTGACATAATATTTATCACAACACTATTTTTCAGTCACATTGAACGTGGCATTCAGAATGTTTCACTACCTCAATCAATCTATGAGCAATACAGTTTTCATTGCTTTTTCTATGCACTATCCTGGGCATTTGATTATTATTAGTATTTTAAACTTCCAAAATTGCACATACGTTTGCAGATAACAAAAAAGATGAGCTCTGTTATCTGAGAATGTCGTCCTGGGATATAAGAAAAGCCAGGTACCAATTCCAGGTGAATGTTGGGAACAAACTGTTTGGAGAATTGCCACCTCAAGGTATAGAAAATATGAACAAAACACAGGGCTCTGACATAGAAAGTAAGCAGAGATGCAGAAGTGCTTAGTGAAAAAAAAGTGTGATTTTTAACCTTTTTAAAATTTGTTTATGGACAGGTACCGTCAAATATTGGAAAAAGCCATTCAGCTGTCGGGTGTGGAACAGCTTGAAGCTCTGAAAGCTTTTGTAGAAGCAAGTAAGTGCCTCTGGTATAAGTGGTTGTACACTGAGTGGGGTTGTGTGTGTATTTGTTAGCTCTACAAGAGGCTGTGTAAGTGCAAGACATTTTTGTCCTGTTGGAACTCAGACACAACAGGGAGAGGAGCCCTCATCATCACATTCAGAAGTGAAGAGGGAATGGATTTGTGAGCTTTGTGGTTATTACAGCTTTCCAACCTGTCAGCACTGGAAGGTGGAAACAAAGCAGTCCCTGTTGAGTGCTGAAGTTGGTATTGGATGCCAAGTGGTATTTAAACTGACAGCCTCCTTCTTCACCCATCTGTAAAACTGCCAAGAAATTGTTAGGGGCTTTTTTCCTTTGTGTTGTACAGGGTATTTGGCTTATTGAACATCTCTGTAAATTATATCTGCTATAATGTTTTTAAAGTTGAGAATAAGCTTAGTGACATTTAACCCAAGCAGGTACTTTGTCCAAGATATTTCAGCAACTGAAAACTATAAATCAAGGTGAAAAATTAATTTATTATCTGTCAGGGATTAGAACTCTGGTGACCTCTAGTGTAAACAATTTCTGAAAGAAAAGAAAAACCCACCTTTATTAAAAGTAATAAAGAAAAGAATTCCCTTCACTTGCATACAGTTTTTAGAATTGAAATATTCAAATTTAATGTAAAACCAAATTATCACCTGTAGTGAAGGCACTGAAAAATATTGCATCTATTCTGTGTTTTTCTTCTGTGCATCTCTGAACCAGTGGTGAATGAGAATGTCAGTCTGGTGATCTCACGGCAGCTGCTGACAGATTTCTGTACACATCTTCCAAGTCTCCCTGACAGCACAGCCAAAGAAATTTACCACTTCACCTTGGAAAAGATACAGCCCAGAGTTATTTCATTTGAAGAACAGGTGAGAGATCAATGATGAGGGAGGTTTTGGCTTGTGGGTTTGGCTTTAGTTTTTCCCCTCCTTGTCTGCTGACTATTTCAAGCCTTTCAAAAAGCTGTTCAAAACAGATATTCCTACTTAGAGTCCAGGTTTCCAGTCCTGTACAGGGAAAACCTGAGCTAAATGCAGAGAGCACTTAGGACTGTGCAAAGATTGCATACTGTCACTTCATCATGATGATGGACATGTAATTCCTCTGCTGCCAATAATTGGCTTGTTACAATGAAACAATCCTTGAACTGCTGGAGGTGTCTAGAGAGACAGATTGCTACTCATTGTATTGCCTTTTACCTGAGTAGTAGAACAGACAGGTGGTGTGAGGAACATGCACCTTGAAAAATAGCTTCTGTTTCAAAATAAAAACATTTTCTGTGTGTGTTTATTTTAGTCATAATCATTTTACCAGGAAAAAATATTTTCTCCTTAACTATTGAATATGGTGCTCTGCTTTTTCAGTTCAGTTTTGTGTTTTGTTGTACGAATGTGCAGTGTCATCTGAGAATTCTTAGGGAAGTTGTTTATATAAAAAGCCCTTAGGGTCTAGTTTTGGAGTAGAAAGTCAAGGCAGTTTCTGCCATGATTTTATTTGCCTCTCTTTATCTTTAGTCTTTTTGAGCAGCTTTTAATCTGAGCTGAACATGCTTGCATGCATGTCATCATGATTATGCATAAATTAAATCAAATACATCAGATTATTTCTTTTTTTACGCACACTTCCAGTTAAAAACCCAGGTTGTAAACACTTAACACTTTACCTGCTGACAGCCAGTCTCCAAAGTAGAAGTTTCTTCATTAGGATCTAATCACAGTTCACCTCATTCCTACCTCACAGGCATGATATGAGGTGTAACTGCAAGAAATGGCTTGGGAGCTCCAATTCTTGAAAGATTTTTTTCATCTTCTTAGAAGCTTTATAAATGGTGGCTACTTTTGCTATTGATTTTATTGTTCTTCAGGTGGCTTCAATAAGGCAACATCTTGCATCAATCTATGAGAAAGAGGAAGACTGGAGAAACGCAGCACAAGTGTTGGTGGGGATCCCTTTGGAAACAGGGCAAAAGTATGTTACACCCAGTTCTGTGGTGGTATCTCTACCTGCTCCCTCTGCACTGAACTAGACCAGTATTTTCCAGAAAAGTTTCTAGGGTTATTGAAAGGTCCTTGAAAGGTGGCAGTTTTTCAATGTGTTCACCTTCTCAGTTCAAAATGAAGACATACTTTGAAACTGGATATTAACAAATGTAGTTGGGATTCTTTTCTGTGTTTGTGAGGTGGGCTTTTAGTTTGGTTGGTTTGTTTGGGATTTTAGGTGTAGAACCTTTGCTGTTACTTTTCTCTGGCAGTCCTTTCCCCTTTCTCAGTTTGCACATAGAAGGAATTGCTGTAGGTTTTGCCTGTTTAGCACCTATTTGTTGCACTGCAAGGTTGATTCTTAACTCAGGTAGCTCACTAGTGGTGTCAAACTTCCAGTCTACAAAAAGTGATTATGAGAGTGTACATTTGTGTCTTGGTGGACAGCATTTCTACTGGTGTTTGCAGAAGCCAGTTCTGTATTGGCATTCGTCTCAAATTTCCTTACCCTGTACAGGAAGCACTAATTTAGTAGTAGGGAAGAAGAAAGCAGGATAAAGCAAATGTTGCCAAGTGCTTAAGAATCATAACAAATGTTTAGAGCAGCTAAGAGCAAAGGTAGTTCTGGAGCAACTCTGAGCCCTTGCTTTTTTCTTTCCCCTGCAGGCAGTACAATGTAGATTATAAGCTGGAGACCTACCTGAAGATTGCCAGGCTGTATCTGGAGGATGATGACCCAGTTCAGGCAGAAGCTTACATCAATCGAGCTTCCCTGCTTCAGAATGAATCAACTAATGAACAGCTGCAAATCCATTACAAGGTTGTCTAACCTGCTTTATTGCTTTCTCTTTCTAAAGGGAGACAGTTCCATGCTGAGATGTTTTAATGCACTGCCACTAAAACTTCCATCATGAGAAAAGAGACAAAGGGAAAAGCTATATGGTTTTGGGAACTTGAGAGACACAGCAATAATTAAACAACTCATTCCTTACCATTCTTTACCATACAGAAATATGCCAGCTTTATGGATAGAAAATAAATAGGCAAAAAAATCTCAAATACTTTTGAATCAAAATACTGCCTCCACCTTTGTCTATAAATCTAAGAGGGGGGAAAATTGCATCCAATATTAGAGCGAGTAAAAGTCCTCCCACCCCCCAGTAATTAAATAATAAGTCCCATACATAAAAGTAGCTTGAAGTCTTAGGTAGTAAATTAGCTGCCGACATTGCTGCTTTTTTGTGGGTTTACTGTGTACATAGTTCATACACAAATTTCTCAAACCATTTTAGTAACTGATGAGCAGTAATGACGACAGTGTAGCAGAATTGGTCAAGCGTGGTGGTGTTTAAAATTCTGTGACACAAAGCAGTTATGCCATGAGCAGTACCTCAGCATCTGGTGGTTTTCATTTGTTGGTTTTCCCTTTTTTCCTCATCCCATATTACATTTTGAAGTTTGCACTCAGTAGCAAGTGTAAATACTTTCTGTGACTCTTAGAAAAGCACCAAGGAAGGAAGAAGTATCAGGTGGTGTTCCTGTGCTGGAAGGGAAAAGCAAATATTTGAAACATGAATTGCTGTCTAAGTGGTAGCTGTCAGTGTTAGTAGTAAAGGAGAAACTCAAACAAATACAGTATCAGCTGTACAATACTTCAATTACTTAGGCTCAGTACTTGGCTTTTAGACATTTGCAGTGTTTAACACCTGAACGGTGGTGGGAAATGTCCTTTCAATTGATTTCCCTGACACTTTAGCAAGGACTTGACAAGTCAAGCCAATTCTTTGAAGGCACATGTTTCCCTGGGAAGCAGAAGAGCAATATTTATGGGAGCTATCACTTGATAGTGTGCAATTTTTACACCCCTGTATTACGCAGCCACCTCTGCTGCTTTTCTTTTTCTGAGATATCCTTCCTTTCTAGGTTTGCTATGCTCGAGTGCTCGACTACAGGAGAAAGTTCATTGAGGCTGCCCAAAGGTACAACGAGCTGTCCTACAAGAGCATTGTGCATGAGACTGAGCGTCTGGAGGCACTGAAACATGCATTGCATTGTACCATTTTGGCATCAGCAGGTAAAATACAGCTTGCATTTTTGTGTAAGGTATTTCCCCTGAAGCAAGCCAGCTCGTGTATTACTTGTATTACTAAGATTTGGTGAGAAAATCCAAAGTTGTGAACATGATGTCAGAATTATGTGTTGGCAGACTGTTAGCTCAGGGTTGGAGTAGTTCAGTGTCTTTGCCTTTGAACAGAACATAACCAAATTCCTTCTTCAATAGAGCTTTGCTGGCTGTTATTTGCATGCATTGGGGAAGAAAGGTAACTTCCTGCTGTTCACCTCTAAATTCTCTGTCTTTTGGTGGTCAGTTATGAGGATTCCTCTTGACTTTCCTAGGACAACAGCGTTCCCGCATGCTTGCTACTCTCTTCAAGGATGAGAGATGCCAGCAGCTTGCAGCCTATGGGATCTTGGAGAAAATGTATCTCGACAGAATTATCCGTGGAAATCAACTGCAAGAGTTTGCAGCTATGCTAATGCCTCACCAGAAAGCGACTACAGCTGATGGTACTCACTTCTCTAAAGCCTTGTAATGCTTGGTGTTCATCCATGGGAGTTAGACTTCCCTAATCAATCAAGAAAATAATTTATTGTTGCTTATATTTAAGAAATATTTAAGAAATATTTTTCAGCATATACAGTTAGATATTAAAGCTTCTTTAAGTAATAATATCTAATTATTTAATTAATATCTAAGTGTAGATAAAGATAGAGCTTATCTTTTTGATTTGCCATTAAGGTTTTGAAATACTCTTCTGGAAGATAACTTGTCACATTTTCTTTCTCTCTCTGTGTACAGTCCTCTTTACGGTCAACTTCCCAGTGTTTCCAATGGAGTCTCTGTCCTCATGAGCTTCTCAGGCACTGTTAAGAGTAGGGTGCCTAGAAACTCGTGACATGCATGTAGGCCATAAATGGTCTGTACTGATGATACATTTATTGGAGCTGCTTCCTGATTTGACAGCAAAGTGACATAGTGAGGGGATGGTTTGGACCTCAAACACATCTTCACTGACCTGGCACTAAGTCTTGAACCTCTGAACAGTCAGAAAAAATGTCAAGTAATGGCTTGATTGGTGTCCTAAACACACTTGTTTCAGTTTTCTAGATAGGAAGAATATAAAAGTGAAAAAATGCATAAGCATGAAATACCTCTGAATCAGGAAAATCTTCCTAGTGAAAAATAATTGTTGATTAAGGAAAAATAAGTAACCATGTACTTGCAGAAGTGAAAACTGGGTTAAAGGTACTTGCTAGCAGTATGCTGCGTTCCTTCCCCTTGCTCACTTTCTTTTTTATTTATAACCTGTACTGTTTGTCCATAAAGAATGCAGGTTAGCTGGTGTTCAATAATGTGCTTATCTTCAGCTAGAGGTTAAGGGGCAAATGAGTTATACTGTTGAAAACTGTTCAGTCAGGGAGACATCAGATAAAGGTTTATCACAAGCAGAGTAAGAGAGAGGTTAATTGTACCCCTAAGAGCCATAATGAATAATAAGGAAACCCCCAATGGTCTTTCCATTTGTCAAGCCAGGATCAAGGAGGTCAAACCTTGATTCAGATTCAGACAGTAAGTCTTGTTGCAAGGGCTCCACTTGATTACTCTAGAAACTAAATAAAGGGTTTATCTGTTTTAAAATCAGGCATGTGCCATCCATTTGTTTTTGTCCACTGTCTCTGCACAGCTTAACAGGGATGTAAGGCAGATGCATCTGGACCTTCTGCACAAGTAACACTTCAGAAAAAAAGTGTTTTTTTCATTTTCTCTACTATACAAACCACTATTGCAATCTTACCGTAATATTTTTCTCATCTAACCCTAAAGGTTCCAGTATTCTGGACAGAGCTGTTATTGAACACAACTTACTGTCTGCAAGCAAACTTTACAACAACATTACCTTTGAAGAGCTTGGAGCATTATTAGAGATCCCTGCAGCCAAGGTATCCCTTTCCTACCCTTTTTTTTTTTTTTAAATAAGCAGCATGAGTGGCATGAGAAAATATCTGTGGTAAATATTAGGAAAATCAGTTACATTTTAGGGAATAATTAAGTATTCCATATGAGGAGGAAGGTAAATTATCTAGCACAGGAAGTACACAGTGTGGAATGAACAACAGTGGAGTTAGATGCCACTGGTAGTTTGTCTAATCATTGCATAAGGAGTGCTGCCTGTAGGTTCCTTCCCCCCGTGTGTGGACCTGGTTAAAAACCTCTAAGACATTAAGTCTGAACAATGTCTAACTTCTCTGAGAATGGACAAAGTTTCTGACGTCTTTCCTTGTTCTCCAGGCAGAGAAGATTGCTTCTCAGATGATAACTGAGGGTCGCATGAATGGATTTATTGATCAGATCGATGGAATAGTTCACTTTGAGAGTAAGTGCAACCACAGTGTAATTTATTTTTTTAGCAGAGTGGGCTTTTCTAGGTGATCCCTGCCAAGGGAGGGAAATTAAGTTTGTTAATAATCCCTTCTGCCTGAAGTGAGCTTGCTCGCCCTGCTATAGCGAGAAGGCGGCAGAATTGGCCGTAGGGGACAACCTTTGACACTTCACCCACTCCCTGCAGAGGGCTTTGCATCCTCTAACCACAGGAGAGAGTGAATTCATTCTGTCAATCTCCTTCTAGAAACAGGTTCACCAGGAAGTTCTCTGTCCAAATCTGCTTCAATGCAGGAGTTAGGCTTGTAACAGGCAGCCAAAATAACTGTAGCTTTTAAGTACGGAAGTGACCGTGATGTCACTGCAAGGAAGGCTTCCTCTGTGAGTTAGGTGAGGGCAGTGGCAAAAGGAAAGTTTGCAGTTGACAAGGCACAGGAATTGCTAAGACTTACTTTGTTTAGTATGGGTTGTTTTTTCTTTTCTTTTCAGCTCGTGAAGCTTTGCCGACTTGGGACAAGCAGATTCAGTCCCTGTGTTTCCAGGTGAACAACCTGCTGGAGAAGATCAGTCAGACAGCCCCGGAGTGGACAGCGCAGGCCATGGAGGCCCAGATGGCTCAGTGACCGTGTCCCGCTGTCCCAGTGGAGGCAGTCGCCTGCCTGCTGTGCCGGCAGGGGGAGCTGAGCAGGACTGGGAAACAAACGAAAAAACATCTTCACTTCCCCACCTTCTGCTTTCACTATGGCTTAGGACACAATTAGCTGATCCCATGTTTGGTGTGACAGGCTCCAGGTTTTCTGAGCTGAGATTGATGCTCTTGCTGCCTGTGCATTGCACTCTGCTTGTCTTGAAAACTGTGTTTTCCATTTAAAAGAAGCTGTAACGTCTGCAGCAAGCTTTGGGTTTGCTTTATTTAATTTTATTTTTTCTCCACTCTATTACTATAGCTTTGTAGCCCATTACTTCCTATGATGCGTGTCCTGCTGTGAAAATAGAAGATCATGTTTCTTTTAGTTGTAATTATTCTAATAAAGGCTGAGATAAGCCACTTGGTTTAAGTGTTGTGACAACCTGTGGTTTGGGTTTTTTTGATTTTGTTTTCATTTTTTTTCTTAAACAGTAACTTGAAATAAATCAGACTTTTGTAATTGCATTACCAGCCCCTGAAAATGTTAAATGAAAACCTTTTTTTTTCTTCTTTGGTTATAAAATCCAAGTCAAGGTGTCATGGTAAGCAGGACTAACTTGAAATGCTTATGCACAGCCATGAAGTATGAAAGTGGCCCTTCTGATGTTCATCAGTCCGGAGCTGGGCGCTCTTTACCCATCCTTGTACTTTGTCAGATACACACATTTAAAAATCAGGACAAATATTTGGGTCTGCAGAGGCTTCTATGCTTGGTTATCTCCAGTCTGTTGGAAACTCAATTATCCACTCAATTGCATATCTAGCCACATACCTTCGATCCATCATATTTTTCAGTTCTTTAATGGCTTAGAGAAACAAACCCAAGCTGGCTGATGAGGCAAACATTCCTGAAGAAAGGAATTAATAAGTTTCAGGATGTGAATCACATGAGAAACTAGTTGCTATTAAATCAAAATCTAAAGCATGCACACTTGCTATACTTACACTTGTCATTGTTTATAAAGAAGTGCCTTGTTTCAGGGTGTGTTGACACTACTACTCAGTAATGAACTGTCAAGTGAGTATAGACCCAATTATAATGTTCTTTGCTGTGCAAGTGCTGCACATCTTAGCACAGCAGCATCGTAAAAGTAAGAGCAAAGTGAGACATAAATGGTGAGAGTAGGCTGAGGCCTATTTGACCACCTATTTCCAAGGGCAATTACTTGTAACTTGTTTGAAGTGCTACTGCCTGAGAATTTTCTCTCCCTTCAAGAGAAATGCTGACATACTCACTATTAGTTTGGAGCCTGTTGGTTTTCTTTTTGCTTGTGCTCTGACTTCTGCACAGAGCTCTTCTCTTGGAGTGTGCACTTTGCAGATGGAGGTGTGCCATGCATGCCATTCGAACACATAACCATTTAAGTTATTTGCTGCTTCAGTCTGGTACTTGAAGGAGAATCCAGTCTTAAAAAGCTATACCAGTGTTTATTCACAGCTTTTTTGTGGACCTTTTCTCCCTGTGGGCCAGGACTGACTTCTGGAAAGCAGTGAACAGCTCTACTGAACCATTTCTGAAAGGACAGACCTGAAGTGGCCAGCTCGAGCCTTAGACTGGGGTATGACATCGGGGTATGTCATGCAACAGGAATGCTATGGGAAGAGTATAATTTTCGCATCAGCAGGGAAGATCTAATTTATTAGAGGAGGTATAGTTACCTGCAGAAATTGCTGTAATCCATTGCCCAGCCCACACTAGAAACTGGTAAAGGGATTGGCTGGGAACACCTGGTCCAGTATATTATATATGTGCAAAGAGTTTGAAGAGTGGAGAAAGTATGCTCAGTGGTATCAGCCCAGCCTGCTGGAGATACAGGTACATGATACACAACCTGGACATTGGAAGCGTTAATGAACATTTTCTCACAAAAATCCAAATAAGAACATAAATGGGAGGGGTTGTACACTGTCTTACTTTGTTCTTATTCTGCAGTTAACAGTTTTAGGTAAGGAAAACTGGATCCACCATTCTCACATTAGATGAGTAGTTAAATGATCTATCAGTTGATCAACAAGTGACTTTAGAGAATCCTTCATGATTTTATGTTGATACTCATTACCACTCCATGGCAACCTTGTTGGCCTTAATTCTGTTACATTTATTGCTTGTAAGGGCAGTGGTTCAACACTTTGAAAGTTCTCTTTTTATTTCTTTTTCCTTAAAGTAAATCAGTAGATATGGTCAATTAAAACAGAGGGATGATGAGGAATACACATTGTGCTGGTGGTTTACATGCCCTGGGTGGGGGGGATGTCAGGAGCCCCCAGCAAGGGGCTGTGACCACACCAAGGAGTGACTGGTCACCCTGAGACTCAGCAGCAGCTGATGAACAGCAAGGAGACCCCAGACTAAGGGCACACAGACTGTGAAAGTATAAACGTCCAGGGAACCCTGTGTTCAAGATTGCTTGTTGGAAGCACAACTAGAGCTGTAATGGTGTTGCTGCATTACCATTAAATTACTTTGGGGATCCAGATGAGTGGAACTCTGCTATGGGAAACCTGGGGTGCAGCCAGCGGGGGAAACCTGCCAGGCCGTGGGAGCGTGGGGAGTCAAGCGGGACACGCACCGGGTCACTGGAGCCGCCCGCCGTGAGGGTCCTCGGTCCCAGCAGTGACAGCCCGGGGTGGTGGCAGTGTGGACAGAGCAGTGCCAACCCCTCCGAGCCCGTCGCCCGCTGCTGGTCCGGGCATCCTCCCTGCTTCAGCCGGGAGCCGAAGCCAGCAGCTCCCCACTAGATGGAGAGCTGAGCGCACAGAACCGCCACGGAGGCCTCAGCGCCTGTGGAAGACCGGCGCGTCCCCAGTTTTGTTCTGTGGTTAAACTCTGCTCATCCGGAGCGAGCACAGAAGAAAAAATTAATTGGCCTCTGGGCTCGGTAGATTTGTGAGCCGCACTCAGAGCAGGTTACAAAGCTTGTTTCCCACATGCAGGGCTTAGGTTGTACTTCTTGGCTTCAACTAACAGACCCCTGGTACCCGAAAGTTTTCCCTTCACCCAAGCTAAAAATGACAGAAAGAGAATTTTGCTCAGAGTAAGGGAGTAAAAATTACCACACGGCCTCGCAGGGTGATTCATAACAATAGATTATATATTTTTAATCATAATATGGGACTGAATTTAGGATTAATGAGGTCTTGGTAGTTTAACAATTAAAAAAAATCATAGTACAATGAGTACATTTATCTAGAAAAAAAGGATTTCTGTGAAGAAACCTGAAAACAATGTAATAATCTATTAGGGGGACAACACCCATGCAAATCCATTTCCTCTTTTTTTAGTTAAGGCTTAGGGAGTTTGCTTTACACATGATAAATTACTTCTCTATAAATGACGGTTTTATTCTTTTTATTCTTTTGTTTTTATTCAACAAGTCACTATTCTAACTTTGTTATTCATTGCAAAAGATAATCCAAAAGCAAAGTAAAAAAGTTTACCAGACTAAGAACATTAGACTGAAAAACAGGGGGTCAGCCTAGGTTCATAGTGAGTGCACAACATTCATTTTGTTGCAACAGTGTAGACTTGAAATTATGACTTTTGAGGGAAGGGATGCTACCCAGAGGCACCTTGACAGCCTTCAGAGGTGGGGGCTGTGTGAACCACGAACCTCAGCTTCACCAAGGCCAAATACAAGATCCTGCATGTGAGCTGAGGCAATCCCAAGCACAAACACAGGCTGAGCAGAAAATGCACTGAGAGCAACCCTGAGGAGGAGGACGTGGAGGTGTTCATGGATAAGCAGTTCAATATGACCTGGCAACTTGTGCTCACAGCCCAGAAAGCCACATGTGTCCTGGGCTGCATCCAAAGCAGCGTGGGTAGCAGGGAGAAGGAGGGGATTCTGCCCCTCTGCTCTTCTCTGGCGAAACCTCACTCAGAATATTGTGTCCAGTCCAGAGTAAGGCCGGGGTAATAGCTTTAAATTGAAAGAGATCAGGCTTAGATTAGATATTAGGAAGAAATTCTTTACTGTGAGGGTGGTGAGCAACTGGCACAGGTTGCCCAGAGAGATTGTGGATGTCCCATCCCTAGAAGTGTTCAAGGCCAGCTTAGAAGGTGCTTTGAGCAACCAGGTCTAGGGGCAGGTGTTCCTGCCTGTGGCAGGGGGCTGGAACTAGATCAGTTACCATGCTCTAAATCAAGGAATTGGTATATTTTCACAGCATAGCATGTGTGGATTTTTCACAGCAAAGATTGAGGAAAACATGTGTTATCAGTTACCTCACCACTTTGGGTGAGTCCCAGCACGATTGTATTTTTTTGGCTTTCAGATGCTGCAATCGTTGTAACTTCTATGTTTCAGGGTATATAATGCTTCCATTATTGCATGTATGATGCTTTATTTTTGAGTACAAAACACTTCCCAGCTGCTGTGACTTTGCTTTCAAAACATGCACTGTGGTTGTACACCTGATCACCCTTAAAGCCTCATGTAGCAATTTGCGCTGATTGTTTCGGAGGGTTTTTAAGAACCAGGAAGGATGGAAACTGCCTTCTCCAGCATCCTCTGTCTAGCTGGTCTACTAGGTATGAAGAGCCTCAAGGTACTGCACTGACTGTAAAATTAGGGGAAAATGTTAAGGTATGTGTAGTATTTTGTAACTATTTCACATGGTTAGAGTCCATGGCTAGCTATAATATTCT
The DNA here is from genome assembly GCA_008694505.1 of Cyanoderma ruficeps. Classification (NCBI taxonomy): domain Eukaryota; kingdom Metazoa; phylum Chordata; class Aves; order Passeriformes; family Timaliidae; genus Cyanoderma; species Cyanoderma ruficeps. The sequence goes on from VZDJ01000084.1 coordinate 5,579,347, forward strand.
GCTCTGACGAATGGGGAATAGTCTCGTTCTATAGTTTCTACTGCCTTCCCTTGTATATTTGTGTTGGATGTGGCATTTTGTTGTGACTCCTCATAGCTTGTGGCCTTATAGGCAGCAATATGACCAGGCTTTTGTCCTTTGAATTAGCAAGTTTATTTTCTGAAAACATAATTGTCATGATGCATTTCTACTTTTCAGTAATGGATAAAACCAGAGAGGAATAGTTGTAGAATCTTTTAAATTCTCACAGTCTTTGTAAGATGTCTTGTTACTTGAATGTGCTCCCAGCTTGTGCATTGTTGTCATCTTTTTGAAGGGCTGGAAATCCAGATCTGCCTTTGTAAGCCTCCTTTACCAGCAGCTTGTCAATAGCTTTGATCTGTGGGGTTTTGCTAATGGAGCTTAATACCTGTTCCCCTAACCTGAGGGTATCTTATCTGATCAGATGCTTTTTCCTTCCACGAAGAATAAAGATTACCAACCAGAGGAGGATTAGCAGAGGGGGCAAGATTATGAATTCCCTGGAGGCTGTTGGGGAATTCAGGATGCACACCCAGCCAGTGGGGCTAATACAGTATGCATGACCTAAGAAGGTGTGTTTGTAGTGTAGGGGTAACTGAAGACCCAAGACAGGATCAGGACAGGATTTTGTTGTTGCTTGCAAAAGTTGCTGCAACTTTTACGGTGAAAAAAACCCCCACAAACCCTTAATATCTACTCCAGATTTACATAGATTTTTTTATGTGTGGTTTTTAGCTGGAATTTGCCTTTGTATTGTCAGTTTCTCGTCTTTGTGGCAGATGTGAAGAGATAAGCAGATGGGAGTTCATTAGTGGACTAGGAGCTCACATTAGTTTAGGGCTCATCTGCAGGCTGGCTATTCTGTCAGTAGTCCCAGGGAAAATGTGTCAAAACTGAAATGAGATTCACTCAATAAAGAATTACAGGATGGGAATGTATTAGTGCAAGTCAATATGGCTTAAAGGGAAACAGGTGCTGGCAAACAAGCTAAGTATGGTTGAAGAAAGTAATTGTGCAGGGGACAAGAGGTACCCAATCTCATAGGTCCTTGTGATTTGCAAGAATTAGCTGTTCAGAGCTGATAGGATAAGAGTTAACAAACTGATGTCATTGTAGCTGTTGATTAAAGAATCCTTATGGGATTGTTAGAGATAGCCTCAACTCAGCAAAATTTTTGTTTGTGGTCTGCAATAGCTAATAGAATGATATTTGTGGCTGCTGTATTACAGTGAAGACAGACTGGTAAGGCAAGATAGTCTGGGTGGAAGGGAGTCATTAATGCAAAACAGAGCTTGAAATGGCTGCATGCAAATTAGACACAGGTGTGTCAGTATTTAATTTCTTTTTATGTTGCATATTGGTACTGGATTAAGACAAATAAGCCTGAAATACTCGAACGTGTTTTTAAAGCTGTGTTAAAACATAAGGACAATACAGTAAAGTGTGGTCAGACTGATTTTTAAAAAGGTAAATACTTTTTAGGGAGGACTTGAAGAATTTAGGCTGTTGAGTTCTCTCAGAAGTGCCTGGAATGGCTAACTATCCATTATCTTCCGTGCAAAGCATATTTACTGAACTAGGGTGAGAGATGCAGTAACAAAGGGGTAAAAATTGAGAACATGCCGTTGTAATGAGAAAACAAAGCAGCAGTTCCTCAGAGCAAGAATTAAGCTCTGAAACTAACTTTTGCTGTCTTGAAATCCAGAATGGCTGCCTGGCTGGAAAGTGGCTTAGTCAGTTAATACTGGCTGAGTTTAGTCCAAAGGCAACAGTGCAATTCAAGGGTCTGACCTACAGGAGGTCAGACACCATGACCTAATGGTCTGTTCCAGCCTTAAGCTTTTTCAATCTGTGAGGTGATTTGAAGGTGAAAAGACTTGTACTGTATCCATTTCTGCACAGCAGCCATACTGTACCCTCTAATTGTGTTTATTCTGTGATGCTTGTATTTGAGGCAGAACAGCATCAGAAATTTATGGCCAGACAACAAAGCAATCAAATGCATCAAATAATAACTACACTAATGTCTGGGTCTGAGTGGAAGGTTACATTCTATTTTCCAATAAGGTAATCACATTTCGTCTGACAGTTTGACTTTAACTAATGAAATACATATTTAAATTCCTTGATCAAAAAGTGAGCTGCTAGAGGATACATTGCCACATGTGAAACACTCTGTTGTTGTTGTTGTTTGCCTTAGTCAAGTTAGGAAAACATTTTCCAAGGTACCAAACGTGGGTAGAAAGCTAATAATAGTTGTGCCTTGCCTTCTAGTGAGACATTGACATTAGTGCTGGTGCGCGACCCAGCTGGATTCTTGGGGAGAATCAAAGAGCAGGTGGGTGATTTTCAAATCAGCCTGCCCTACCTTACAGTTATGTGGGCTGTTGTTAGCAGAGTGGTGGGGTTGTTCAGAAATGCCTTCTGCTGTCAGCTAGAGCCTGTGGCATTTGGCTCATTCTGAATATGATTTACAGACTGATGCTGATCATGAAATCCCATCAGCACACTGCCTCCTGGCATCAATGTGGACAGCCTTTGGGAGACAGATGGGTAAAAGACCTGTAAAGGACACAGACTGGATTATCAGTTGTAATACTTCATCACACACTGGACTCTTGCATAATTTTTAATTGAAAAAAGATAACTGACAATCCAATTACATGTCCTGTTGTGCAGGCATTCAATTTCATAGACAGTTGTTCCTCTTCTCTCTGCTCAAGGACGGATCTGGTTTTACCCTGATCTCAGTTTTGTTCCCTTGTGACCATTAATCTCATTGCCAAGCTGTTGCATGCACCAGCCTGTGCAGAGGAATCCTACTGGAATCCTACTGGAAGCTGCAGCTGGTAGGAAGAGGAGGTATGGCAGAAAACTCTCTTGTATCAAAGGGTTTCTTTACAACCCCACCTGTGCTGACAGCAGGCATTGGGGATGTTTAGGTGTGTTTATGCAGGCTGTGGGAGCTGGGAACAAAGGAATGTGCTCATTATTGATGACTTATTTTTGTTCAAGTGTCTGACTAGGAGACAGATACCAGCTGCTACCTGCTCCTCAGGGTCTAAAACAATTCTGGTAGTTAAGAGAGAAGATGGTTAAAGATGTTCCATGTGCTCCTCCAAGCTTGTTTCCCACACTTGTAGAGCTGTCAGGCATTTTCTTCCATGGCTGACATTCTGCAATTGCTTCTGGCTGCTATCAGCATTGATTGTGGTATTAGCTTGTACTAAAATAGGAGAGAATCTGTGCAAATGGTTGACTTTTCTTTCTCACCCCTACCTGGCAATCAATTCTTAAGCTGCTGGGCCTAGAACAAATCGTTGCTTTCTCACAAAATGCAATATATTCCGTCTTGGTAGGAAACCCTTTGTACTCAGCTGGATTGATTTTCCTGAGAGCACCACGGAGCCAGCTTAGGATTTCTGCAAGTTAGATGCAGTACATGGGAAGGAAATCTGTTTCCTCGCATTTTAAGGGCTTCAGAAATGAAACACCGATTCTGTGTCACAGCAATTGTAACCAGCTTGTTCGTTTTGGGTGTTCACTAGGTGTTTTGTGTGCTAGGTGCAGTTATAAACCTGTCCTGTCTCCTTCACATAGCTGGGATATGGCCCTGGATGGATTAGAGCTACAACCCTGGCAGCCCAGTGTGCCCCATTTTCCAGTGTAACAGCTGTAAAGATGTCCCAAAGTGCTACACATGTGCAAAATTAACAATGATTGTTTCTAGTGGGGAGTTCCTGAGAAAGAGAACCCAGCTTGAGTTGGCATAACTGTACTTCTGAAAGCTGGTGTTGCATTTTGACAGGACTTCCACAGAAATATGCTGACATGTTGACAGGACTTCCACAGAAATGTGCTGACATGGGCCTGATTCTGAGTAAGTGAAAAATCTCTGAATGAAGTTGGATCACAAGGCTAAAGCATGTGCAGCAGAAGTGGGTTAGAAAACCCAAGTGAAAATATCCTGTCAGGATACTTGATAGTACAAATGGTGTCACTGTAGAAATGGCACCAGTTTTAGTATCTAAAATTTTCTCTGAGCTATATCCTGTTAAAAAGTTACCCTTTAAACTGTTTAGTTGTTTTGAGACATGTCTTGAAGAATCAATGGTGATTGTGTTGTTTCAGCTTTGATAAAGGCTTTTCTTTATTGCCTTGCATGGGGTATGTTTTATTCATGCTTTCCACAGAGTTGGTTTTCTGTTTCCTGGAAATGGCTGCTGTGCACGGTGACCTGCAGAACCACTGCATCTCCACACCTGTGAGGGTGAAATGACTGGGTCGTTTCCCTGAATGAGCAGCTGAGTCCCACAGTGGAATTTTCCACTGCTAGGACCCAGCAAGCTGCTCTGGCATGTTACTCAGCCCATCAGACAGAGGCTCCTGTAAGTGGAAGACAAGAGAGGAAGCTGTGCCAATCCTTGCTGCTGGGCACTAACTTTGGGTTTTGCCTTGTGACAGTCAGGTGGCAAAATGCAGATTTCTGTTTCAGATTGATGTTTTCCCATGGTGTCTGTGCTGCAAAGGGTTTTGTGCCATAGACATATCCAAGCTACACCATGAGGAAAAACTGGGTAAAACAGGCTGTGCTGAATTCTGGGCTTTTGTTCCTAACCTGCCATAGGCTTTTGGCTCACCTTAATTAAGCTCTGCTTTCACATCTCTTAACTGTCCTATGTCATAATTCGCTTTTGTGCGTGGCTAATTAGGGGCTTTAGTTTCTTTGAAATGTACAAGCTGCTTTCTCCATGGGTGCTGGTTTTGGCTGGGTGGAGTTAATTTTCTCCACAGTAGCAGGTATGGGGCTGTGTTTTGGATTTGTGCCGAACACACTGTTGATAACACAGGGATGTTTTAGTTACTGCTGAGAAGGACTTGTACAACATCAAGGCCTTTTCTGCTTCTTGTACTGCCCTGCCAGTGAGGACACTGGGGGTCACAAGGATTTGGGAGGGGATACAGCCAGGAAAACTGACCCCAGCAGACCCAAGGGATATTCCTGACCTTATGGCATCATGCTTAGCATATAAGTCTGGGGGAAGACTAAGGAAGCAGGTGGAACATCTTCTCCTGGACATCCACCCATCTTGAACTCTTATTTTGTGTTCTACAATACTGAACAACCAATTTGCTGCCATGAAACCTGAGTACTAGCCACAGAACATTTCATAGAACATTCTCAGACACTTGCTGCTTTGTCACATGGATCATTCTTGACATGCTCTGCAGCTGGCCTCCTTTGCTGCTCCTAATCTGTGCTGAACAATTTTGAGCTCCTAAGGACAGCCAGTGATTCAAAGTGGTGTCATACTTTATTTCCAGTATTAATACAGAGAAAGCATCATTTCACTGAACACAAGAGCCTCCTGTCCAGTGCGTTAGGGACTGTTAGTAAAAGCCATGGGGCTGTTGAGCTGAGACTAAAAGATCTTCTTCTCTTAAACATAGTAACGAAGAATTTTTCTTGAAAACTTGATTTCTGCTCTATCAGAGGTCTTGGTGGTGGTTTGTATTAAAAAAAAAAAGCTAACTCAGCTGAATTAGGGTTCCCGAGTACCTGAGAGGAAACCCAAACATGAGGTGTCCCAAATGAAATGAGTATGGCCTGCAAGGTGGTCAGGGAGCAAGGATGCTTCTCACAGAGCATTGCCTGTTACTCTGTGTGCACAACTAATCATCCAGTCTCCTGGAGTTGAGAAACACATAACGTATTAGCCAGGGATTTAGTTTTGTTAGGTGAAAAATGCCCTGCAGGGATTTCCCCACCTTTGGAAGGCAAACTATTGAATTATGTCCCTGGTACTACCTTCTGGGTTTAAAATGCCTTAGAAGAAGGCTTAACCTGAGTGGTTTTGTTCCAATAACTGAAGGTGGAAATTAGTCTTTGCTCTTCCACTGATTTCCCTTTAGGAAAGAAAAAGTAGCAGTGTATTACTAAGATCTGCTTAGACAGGAGAGATTGCAAAACACAGTCAAGATTATGTAAAAGTTTAGGATCCCTTGGAGGGGTTGAATTTTTCAGGCTCTCTAGGTTTGGAGCCTGAAGCTGTTATGGGAGGCCACACAAAGCCTTTGCCTGTCCAGGCAAATGAGTCCCATAATATTTGTCAAGGGCAAAATGCAATTGATCCAACAGTCCCTTGATGTCTGTGGTTCAGATAAGGGAGGACATGGACCTTTAATTTACAAAAGAGCTAATAGGACCCCACCTCTTCTGAGAAGCAGAGAGGACAGCCAAATGTGGGCTGTCCCAAACCACCTTAGTGTGGCCTGCAGGGTGGTCAGGGAGGAAGGATGCTTCTCATACAGCATTACCCATTGCACTGCGTGGATAATTAATCATCCACTCTCCTGAAGTTGAGAGACACCATAGAATAGTGGTTCAACTTTTAAGGTGTGTGGGACACCTTATGCCCAGGAGTGTTGGTTATCCTGCTTGCATGTGGAAGGAGCCATCATACCTGGGATGTTGTGTGCTTACACCACCTTTAGATGGCTTTCATTGGACAGGAGAAATGATATTTGGAGCACTGTCCCTCATACCATGACAGCCACATGACCCCAAGGGTTAACCCTTCCTCTGACAGTGATTCAGGCCATGCCAATGGGATAACCTCTTGTTTGGAGATTGAAATGAGCCACAGATTGCTCACATGAATGGAAAACATGGCCTTGATGGTAACAGATCCAGTGTAACTAACACGTGACAGTAAAAAAGGGTAAAAAGATAGCTTATACATGTCAGGCAAACAAAAAACAAATAGTTTGCCTTCAAAACAGGGCTAATGGGACAAAAAAAAAGTTATTTCTCCTTGTATATGTTTCTGGGTATGATTTTCTGGTATTGTCCTTGGCTCCTGCCTGCAGTAAACACTTCACTCAGAAAGCAGAGCCACTGGCACTCAGTGATTCCCAAGACTGTGACTTAATGCAAGTAAGTTTTGCTAAGGACTATTGGTCTTTCCATATTATTTAAATATCCTTCCCCCCTTCCATTTTAAGTGATCTAATTTGTCAGCAGCACTGGCAATGTCAGAATTCCTGGGAAGTCCAGGTTTGCAAGGAGATCTTTGAGGTAGCAATACCGAAAATCTACAAAACTTAGCCTGAAGCAAGTGCTTGTTTTCAGCTGAAACCTTCCCAGCAGCTCCTTGTCAGAGGCAAGGTGGAAGACACATAACAGGCTCTGATGCCTGGCTGTGAGCTGAGTTGCCTTGGGATTGTGGCACAGCTTTAATACAAATATTGTCACACAGTAACAATAGGAAATTATCTTCTCTATCTACTGTAATACAGACTTTCCTGCAGCCATGGAGTAGTGAGTAATAAACAGTGCTGAGGGCTGTCATAAAGAAGATGGTGATTGCTTATCTTGGGATTAAGGTTTTGTTTTCCTTTGCAGAAGCTATCTCAAAGCTTGTAGCTGGAGAAACTGCTGTGTTACTTCTCCAAAATGTGCTACAGTTAGCATTGCTCATGACTGAGACAAGTAGGATGCAGTTGTTCAGTCTATGATGGAGTGGGAGCCACAAAGAAAGGGACAAGAATGTGCAGAGACTATTCCCTTTCCTCTTGCATCTTCCATCAAGTGTACAGGCTTAATTATGTAGCTACTGGAAAATGTATGGAATTGGCATGCCAGCTAAGGATGTACAGAATGATTCAGTGCACTTTCAGCATCTATGCTGTATAAATGGGATGGCTGGGGCAGGGCAATGAACTGAGGAGTGTTGGAAAAGAGACAGATATTAGGGATTTATCTGAAATTCTTTGAGGTTGAGGGTAGAGTTTTTGTTGGCAGGATGCATTCTCGAGACACATGTCAGAGACTTTGCCTGGATATCCCCCTCAGCACAAACCACTGTGTTTACAAAGGTCAGGGGTGTTGGCCTTATCACTGGGATGTTAACTGTGAAATTTGTGCTGCTAATACCTCATTGGTTCTGAGCATGGGGAACCTGCAAACACAGGTTGGAATGGAGGAATCCAAATAAGGTAAAGGCTATTTCTTAGTGAAATGGTACTAATGAAGTGTCCTTCTGGTCTCTACTGTTCTTCTGTTTACCCAAATGCCATTTATTACCATGCTTTCCCAACTTGCCCGTGTGAAAGCTGAGTAGGGACTGTCTCTGCCCCTTAAAACTGCTACAAATCTGTTAGACTGTACACATCATGGATCTAAATATACATTTAGGTAAAATATATAACACAGCTGCTAGGCAGTTTATTTTCACCAGTGGAAAGACTATATTTCAAGAGAGTGGTGAGATGTCAAATGAATTATGGGGTTTGTCTTCTTACTTGTAAAAATAAATTGTATATTCTATAATCTGAACCAGACTAGGTTTTAATTATGCACTGTTTTGCTTTGATTTACTAGACAGGTTATCTAGAGGCCAAAACACTACCAGATATATTGTAGTAAGTCTGGAATGACTTAAAGGGCAAACATTAGCCTGAGTAATTCATTTTCAACAAGCTACCTTTTTTTTTTTGCTAGGCTTTCTTTCATCTTTTGCCTCCAAGCTTAACTCTTTCATGGATTACTGGAGCTTCATTTCTTTATATAATTTTTCTTTGTATTTTGGTTGTTAATTATCAACCCTGTTAGTGTGCATGTAATTTATCCCCATGGGGTTCTGGAGAAATAGATGTAATTGAACTTGTCTATGCAGGATTTTTAGCTAATTGACTGCTTTTTTCTTGTGGAGAGCTGAATCTGGAAAGATCAGCCACAGGCACTGGTGTTTCAGTGAAACGTGTGCAGCACACGATGGGAGATGCTCACTGAAGTCTCACGTTACTGGTAGCAGCACCGATGTATAATCTCCTTAGAGATATGATACTCCAGCCAACCTCCAGAGATTTTAGCCAGCCAAACCCTCTGGTTTTTGTATCATGCTTGAATTTTTTGTTCAAATCAGATGCCAGAAGTTTCTGCAGAGTGGAATGGGATTTGAATCGGACAAGCCTTTCCTATCAGTGGATTGCGTGCTTGTGGTCAGTGATGAACAATTGTGTTTGACATCCTCCTGCATGCTGGTCATGGATTCTGACAGCACTCTGACAGATGCTGCCAGTAGGATTTCAATGTTGCAGTGCCACGTCAGCCTTTAAAATGGCAATGGAAATGGTTCATTTGGATTAGTAAAGATAAGAGCTGAGAAATGCTGAATGTAAAAATCACCTGTTAACATCCCCAATCTGGACATCAAATCTAGCAGATTTGATGAAATCCATTAAATACAAGGGCTGAAAAACTGATATTAGTCCAGAATCTCTGTGTGAAGAATCCAGAAAACTTACCTAGTGTAAAGTAAAACAACAGCAACATGGGGATGGTCTGGGCTGATGTCTTGGAAGATTTTATCATGGCAGATGTTTCAAACAAAAGCAAGGAGATGCTAACCTTCACTAGAAAGCATTTTAGAGAAAATCTTACATCAATAACTGGGCAGCAAGGGTTCAAACTGCAGACAGACCAATGGTCCAAAGTTAGTGAACGCTGATACTGTGCTGGAAGAATGACTTCTGTTTTCATATCAAATGATGTTCTAGCCTGACCCTGCTTCCTTCTGGCATCTTAAGTATATTTAGCCTGTTTGATGCCTCAGATAACTCAGCTGTAAAATGGACATATGGTCATTTAACTTGTATACTGGAAGGTGGTTTCTTGACGTGTGATCAGGGGCTGCAAAGCAAGCTGGTATTTGTCAGTGAGCAGTGGGACTGGGTTTGTTCACTTGGATTTGTAATATTAGTAACCTAAGTTAGATTTTTTGAGTTGATTTTGACTTTTCTTAGATCAGTACAAAGTTTATAAAAAGGCATCAGATCTATCCGAAGAATTACGTAGGTAGAAAGCAAATTACTCAGGAGTAGTGCTCTGTACCCTAAGTGCTCCCAAAGTATTTGGTGCCCATTACTAGTTGTTTGCAGTACTGGAAACAACTGCCTCACACCAGACCCATGACTGTGGTTTCTAAATTAAGTCAGGGAAGGAAATTCAGCCTTACTCCTCAAATAGCCTTTTTCTATTTCGCAGTCAAATATCCCCATTTTAAAGAAATTCCAGAACCAGCAAAACTGTGTGGAGCTCTTAATTCACCCACTTAGCCTAACAGTAAGTGCTGAATGTATGTATTGACCCTGCTATAAACATTACCAGGGCCTACCCTGACCAGCCCAAAGCAAAGGCCTTGCTTTTTTCATGTATTCCTGTAGTTAGCATGCACTGGCTAGGTTGTGGAGAACTAGACGAATTACTAAAATTCTTTGCAGAGCTAGAGCTGAACTTGTTTTGTTTTTTGTTTTGCAGTAAGTTTTTGATTACCTTGTCACTTGCACCAAATTTGCCAACAGGCTTCAGTGAGCCTGTGCATTGCAGTACAGCTACTGAATGTAGCACAACATTGTTGGTGTGCTTTGTCTTGTAGGCCTGTCAGAGTGGTTTTTCTGCTCTGTATTAATATCAAGTTACTGTCTATGGAACCTTAAAAGCATGCATTTTGAAAAATTTTCTCTCGTTAAAAAGTAGTCTGTTGGAGAGAACTCTATGGGTTGAAAAACACCTTTTACCATCAGGAAACAATGCTGTGCTGGCTGCCTCTTAGTGTCATGGGAGCTTTCTAGTTTGGTTTTTTTTTTCCTGCTGTGGTGGATGCTTGCTGTTAGACCCATGTGATGAACTGCTGTTTAGGCAAATTATAGACAGGTATAGAAGGAATGGTTGCACGTGTCAGAAAAGGAGGAAATAGCAACGTGTAGCTAGTTAAATTGATGATGTCAAGTAAAAGGAAGGGCTGATGAAAGATCCTGAAAGCTGAAGTTTAGAGGAATAGTTACGGAAAATAGGAGAGAAATACAGCTTTGTGCTGCATTTGCCCTCTGCCTGATGACTAAAAAATTAGCTGCAGTTGTCTGTGTAATACTACCCTGGCTGTGGCCTGACAATCACCATTTGTTACTTGGCAATCTATTTCTCCCACAGAATTTCTTTTCCTGAAGCAAAACTGAGAGAATATTTATATCTATCTGCGTTATACATTTATTTTCTTGCTGTAAACAAGTATCTAAGGCAGACCTGTAACCTGTGTCCAAGCACAACAATTGAACAGGAAGAAGTAGAAAGTCACTCTGTAGAGAGAGCCATCTTGGAAAGAAGCAGTGGGTTTTTAACTTGTAAATGCTTCAGCAGTGCATAGGAGGCTGAAATTTACACTTCCTTTATTGCTTCACATGACTGTACCCACTCCACTTTCCCTGGCCATAATTGTATCCAATAAAAAAATGGCATAAGGTTTTCACAGCAAACGGCATTACTTGACTGAGGGTTTGCATTTGCTTAACTTGAAAGGTCAGTGCATTTTCTCTGGGTCACAGCAGAATCAGGTGCTCCATGGTACCCAGCCTGGGTTTGCTCTTTGCTTGACACTAAATATGAGAGAGTAAACCAGGCAGTGAGCACAAGGGGTAATTTTGTGCTTCTGGAGAAACTTTGTGTATTACTGGAATTTGAGAGGTCAGGTGGCATGATCGATTACATCTGTTTCATTTAGATTTGAAATCAAGGAACGCGCAAGTTGAAAGAAACGAAAGTATTTTGCCTGCTCATCAAGACGGATATTTCAAATTTGCATATTCAAATATAGCCATTGAAATTCTCCATTTTGTGGTCATGGTTTCAGAGAGTGAAATATTTAACATCTGTTAACATGAATGCAGCTTAAGCACTTGCACAGCTGGGGATCATGCCATATATGAAACTTGGGTGTAACCTTGAAGAAAAGAAAGTCAATAATTTCCACTTAGCTGCATTAAAAAAGTAGTGTCAAGACTTGTAGTGTTTTTCTAAATAAGTGTTGCTGGGTTGTTGGATGTGTGGTTGCTCTTTGTACCCTTTTATAAATTACTTCTATGCTACCAAATACACCCATTAACCTGCACCTGATGGAATAACCAAATAAAGCTTAAAAAGCTCTGCTACAAAGATTGATATCTGTGTAGGCTGGTTGATTCGTGTTCTGATTTACTTGTACACTAGGATAATAGAAACGTAGTGGCTTATCTAAATAGGATTATCAGGGTTTCCACCAATTACTTCCAGCTGTTTCAAAGATAAGTGTGAGAAATGGAAAGCTGTGGAAGAGGGCTGGATGCAGACATGCAAACTCTTTGGACTCTGTGTAATAAATACTAAGTGTGAATGTAAACAGTGCAGCTTTTGAGGGTATGTAACAGGGATTTTGGGGGTGGTGCTGTGTAGCAAATATACTGAGTGCAGGCAGGGAGAAGATTAATTATATCTGTACAAATAGTAATTGCAGTATCAGAAAAAACCCCAGTTCTAGCACTTCCTATTAGTGACATTTCCTGACTATTTGGTAGCGTGTGGTGACACATTACACAAAGAATCACATGACACAAAGAATCCAATTTCTCATTTGCTGCTACAATACCTGAGGGTAGAAAAGCCCTTTTCTTTTTTTTTCAAGTAATACTTTCATATCTAGAGGAAGACATTGAGCTGGGTGCTTCAGTGAGGCTCTGTTTCGATTCCTGATAGATGGGGAAACAAGCCACAGATAATACCAGAAATGAAATTAAGTGAAAATGAGCACTACTTAAACAACCAGGTACTGCATCTTAAACTGTGGAGGGGTGTCTAAGGATTCTGAAGTCTCCTGTGTCATGTTTTTTTGTTATGCAAGAGTTGGAAGTGTGAAGTCCCAACCCGACTGCTGCTGAGGCCCCTGGAGGCAGGGAGCAGGGTTGTTCTAGCTGACCATCTGCTACATAGCTAAAAGAGTGAAGAAAAAGCGCTGTTCATGCATTTGCTGGTATTGATTATTATTGATTTAGCAGCATCCAGTGCCTCAGTAACTTAGTGACATGGAACAGGTAAATTAATGACACCTTCTTTACAGACACATTGTGCTGTGATGCCTTTGCCAGCGGCCAAATGCAAATCACCCCATGTCTTTTAGTCCCTTCAGAAGCTGGGCCAGTAATTCTCTCAGTCTCCTGATTATCTCAGGAAATTTTCCAGAGCTGTCCAAGTTGCAGTAGAAGTTACTTCCAGTCACACTGGGAAGAAGGCAAGTGCAAGGACACGTAGTCCAAGATCAGCTGATGTTCAACAGGCAGGTGCCAGGCTCATCTCACCTTCCGTAGGTTTTATCTTGTGTCTAACTGTGTCAATATTCTAAAACTTAAGGATATATATATATATTTTTTAAATTGATCAGTGGGACAACATTTATCAAGGTTTTTACAAGAGAGGATAACAGTTTGGTCTTAAATCAGAAACTTATCTTCATTAGTTGGTGTTTTCAGCTCCTGGAAAGGGTTCTAGAACAAAACCAAAATGGTTGTAGTACAAGCTGTAAATTTCCTTTGAAAAGGAATAAATGTTTTATAAAAATGTTTTTTTCACAATAGATTATAAAAAACAAAACAACAAAACCCAGAAAGTTCAGAATACATACATATTATTGATACACTAATAGCTAAGTTTTACCTCCATTATGCTCATGTGCTAAGTTACAAATGCTTTTGCAAATAAGTTAGCAGTAGAGACTTAAAATGCCTCCTCTGCAGTCAGTCAAGTTCATAAAACGTGGTAAGAGAAAGTTCTTAGTTCCTGGTTAAATTAAATGAAAAACATTTGATGTCTAACAGGGTCATGGCTGGAGTCTGTGCTTCAAATTATTTTTTTAAACTTTTTTGTTCTGCTTGACTGAGATGCCTGAAGCATAATTATGGTTTCCCACATTAAAATGAAAGCTCTGAGCAGCCTTTCTAGTGGTGATTTTCTGTGGAATGCTGTAGTATTACAAAAAGATGCAGCAGTCTGTAATCTCATCTGCAGTTCTGATGCAACTTCAGCTGTAAACCATGGATTATAACTTGTCATGGCTTTAGTGTCCATACTACTGATTCTAGCAAATGCTGGTCAGTATTTCCCCCTTCCCTTTCCCAACAAGGCACCCAAACAAATACTTGTGCTTCCCTTTCCTCTCCTAGAGCACAAGGTAATTTCTGAGGTTTAAATGTCCGTAAGGGCTGGTATGAATACGTGGTTTTTCCATCAGAGTGATATATCTGCTTCCACTGGAGTGGACAGGTGATCTAATGAATTTTCATCTCTGCAGGGGGAGAGTTAGAAAGCTACTACATTATTGCCTCATTTTGAAAAGCAGTTGAGGAACAGCAAATAACACACCGCATTTTCATACCCCTTCATAGAATGATTTGGGTTGTAAGGGACCATAAAGATCCCATTCGTGCACACTTAGTGGTGGATGAAATGAATGCTAAAGCATTCATATAATGGGCAGTCCTCGAGGGTGTGCATGATTTCTCCTGCAGAATCCATGGATCCTGTGCTAGTGCTTCAGCTGAAGTGCAGTCAGAAGGCAAAGGAGAAAGTGTTATTCATGTGAAAGGCTGATAGTGTTTCAGAAGGGAAAGAAGAAAGTGTTATTAATGAGAAGGGCTCATGGCCTGCTCACTGCTGGGGGCAGGTGAGTCAGATGATTTTGGCAATTCAAGGTGTTTGCAAAAAGAACAGACGAGAAAAAGATTATATTTTATAAGGGAACAGTCACAGAGTTCGTGTTCCTGTTAGGACAAGTTTGTATTGTTCTGTTAATATAAATCATTCCTTAAGAGGTCTTGGGAATGCAGGCAAAAATGGCGACACCTTAGGATATTTGCCCAGGGTTTTTTCCTCACAGGCTTTATCTTATGAGACTGATACTGATAAAAGAAAATCTTTCAAAGTAGAAAATGACCTTGCAATTAAACCTTGCAATTAAACTTTGACTTTTGTTATTCACTCAGTTCTGTGTTGCAAGGTTTACTATTTTAGAAAGCTCTCTTGGAAAGATCAGCTGTAATATTTATATAAGCTTTCTTTTGTCCTGCTCGACTATTCCTTCTGCTTGGAGGAACTTGTCGTTTTCTCACTAAGGGTTGTCAGAAATACCCTTCAAGGGCTTCACTGTTCATAAAAGAGTTTAATCAGTTTGGAACAAGACATCTATGAGGCATGATTATATCCAACAGGAAGAGTAGCAAAAGAACTGTCTTGTGTGTATGTTCACAGCAATGCTCTGTGTTTCAGTTTTGCTGTTGGCATAATTTTGTATGGGACCGGACTCCAGAGATGTAGGTTAATTTCACACACTCTCATACCTTGGGAGAGATTATTTTGAGTGGAAATAGTGCTTCAAGCCTAAGGTTTTTCCCTTCAGCATGATCAGGAAAGGAAGCTTCTCAGGAGGTCGATATATAGATACAGCACTTCTCTAAGATTGGGTGGCCTGGTGACAGTGTCAGCTCTGCTACTGTCCAGCCACATCACCCAAAGAAAGTTGTGGGCCAGGCTTGTCTCAGTTCTGCTACCTGGAAAATAGGGAGAGCCACTGACTGCCTTCTCTAATCCTTTCTGCCCTGGTCCACCCCATGCTGGGAGGAGGAGGAGAGGGCCTCCAACCCCTCTGGGAATGCTTGAGGCGGGAGCGAGCAGCTATGTCCTACTCAGTTGCCAGCTTGGGTAAAACCACAACACTTCCACATCTGTGGGGGAGAACACAGCATAAATAGGAGCAAGAAAAATAAATTTTTCTTCAGTCCCACAAATGCTGTTGTCACAATCCTCACTTGAAAATGCTGTCTGTGGAAATAGGCAGATCTGCACTCAGGTTAAGGTTCTGGCCTGTCCAAATAAAGGTTACCGCTAATCCTTTTTTTTGCCCTGGGGAGAAATTTTCTCCTGGAAACAGGAGAATGCACATTTTTCTGTGCAGCAGGCTACACTCACTTGTGGAGACAATGGACAATAAAGGCTTTGCTGTGGTGCTAAAGCAAATTTGAAGTTTCAAATTATTTCCTTTCAGAGTTGGTATCTATTATTCATCTGAGTGTAGCAGTTCTGAAATCAGAGATCTGCTCAGGGAGCGCCTGGTTTTGACTCAAGAAATAATAAAGGAGGAAGAATAAAAAGAATGGTTTCTACAATATATGGAGTAATGGCACTTTGAGATGCTTCAGTAGACTTCTGTATCTTGAGTGCAGCCTTTTATGTTACCTCTGGCTGCACTCACTTATCTGCAGCCTCTCCCTCTTTGTCCTGGTTTGCTATTCTTCTCTTTGAAAGGACTTGTATTTTTTTTTTCCTGTATGTATTGTCTGGAATCCACTTCAAGGGCTTATCGATCTTGATGGAGATTACTTGCTTTGGAACAAGCCTCTGACCAGGCATGATCTTAAGGTGCTCCCTACACTTTATGGTCCATAGATCATATTCTTTAATTCCTCTATAAACTTGCTGTGGCCAGGTTTTCTCCAGTCTCAACTTGCTCCTACACCTCAAGTGAAGTGTGAGGGTGCAGTGAACCCCATCTCTGTGGAAGGTGACTGGAGAGTAAGGCTTGTTTTAAAAGGAGTCTTGCCAAGTTACCTAAGATGTGTGTGTTTTGGAAACTATGCAAAAATGCCTCTTGCCTCTTAGCACTGTGCCAGTAATAAGCGCAAATAAGTTTAAGCAATTTTTTTTCTGCTAAATAATATAGAAAGACAAGTTCCTTCTCATCAGTAAGTTGCCTCTTGCTGAATTTTCCAGAATTTCTCTAACTTCGCAATTAAGAGAAAGTTATCAAAGATTTAAACAAATGTGACGTGCAGTGCCATATCCCAAACTTGGAGTCATGCTATTTCTTGTCAGTAGGAAAACAGGTTTTGCAGTAAATCTTCAGAGGCCAGTACATCCCAAATAGAAACCTCAAAGCTGCAGTTCAAAACCATGCTCTGGCTGGGCTGTGGTAGGACCTTTGTGCCATGGATTGGGCAGACAAGGCTGAGGGCAATGGAACAGCTGCAGAAAATTTCGCAGTACAGAGCTGGATGAGGACAGTGTGCCCCCTCGGGAAGAGTTCTGTGGCTCCTTTGCTTACAATGAGCATGTATTTTATATGCTCAATGTTGGTATTAAACTTCTTTTGGAAGATATAATCAAATAATATATGTGTATGATAAACAGGTAGTTAAGCATGAGATAGTAACAGTATTATTCTGTGTCAATATTTCCGTGGCATTGTTATTTCCGGTGTTGATGAGCAGTCTGCGAAGATGTCCTAATTTAAATTTTGCAATAGAGTAAGCAGTTACTTGGGATATTTAAATTAATCAGAATTTCCTTACACCAATACATAAGATGCTACTGTGTAGTAGTGAAGCACAGATAACTGTGGGCAGGGTGACTAACCTTGCAATAATTCCGTCAGCTGAAGATCCTACTTAAACTTTTGTCCTTTGGAAGTAACAAAGTTTGCCTCTTTGAGGTGAAAATAATCAGTTCTTTGGTTGTGATTTGCAGTGGATGACTCATTTGTGACGAGTGAAGAAAGCATGTGCAAATGTGTGCTCTGCTGTGTTGCACTGCTGAGATCTTATCCGACATGTGATGAGCCCAAGTGGCACATGCTGGATGGAAAAATCTGGTGCTGTTAGAGATGAGCTCATCCTTTTCTTGCTGTGGCTCACATCTTGCTGCTGAAAGAGAATACTCTGTGTTTTTCTCATCTGTAGCTTTTCTGTCCTTCCATGAATTTACAAATTGAGGAAGACTAGCAGATACCTGAAAAATGTCTTTTCAGTATCTCTGCTTCCCAGCTACTTGAGTTTTTGTTGTTTACTTTTTCACTGGTACTGAGCCTGTTCAGTTGGAATGCAGTAATTTCTATACCATTCTTAAAATTCGATTTCTCTGGTTAACCAGAACTGAGCTTTGAGGAGAAACTTTAATGTTAGTCTACAACTCCCTGAAAGGAGGCTGTAGCAAGGAGGGAGTCAGTCATTTCTCCCAGGTAACAAGTGACAGGATGAGAGGAAGTGGCCTCAAGCTGCACCACAGGGGGTTTAAATTGGATATTAAGAAAAATGTCTTTGTTCAAAGGGTGGTCAGGCATCAGAACAGGCTGCCCAGGGAAGCAGTGGAGTTTGACATTTATGTTAACATCATAGCCAGAAAGATGCAAGTTATTAACTGTCCTTTTTACAGCAAAGAGACAGTTGGCTTCATAGTTAAATTATAGATTATTTCATTGATGAGAAATGCACCTATTGTCTAGTTCACATCGCGAGTGTTTAGTGCCTTCTTGTTTTTCACACAGTAGAACATCAAGTTGCATGTAAGATGGCCAGTGAGAGGCTGTGAGTCCCGCTGAGCTCTGAGAGGTTTCATGTGTGTTTCACAAATGGCAGTGAGAGATCAAGCATAATCCTACAATTGCACATTTCTTGCAGTAGGCACATCAGTGGGGGGAGGACGGTTTTGTTCTGCTAATAATCAGTTCTTAAGTTTTTACAAATGCATGAAGTATGAGAAAAGTGTGGTGGGTATTTAGCTGCACTTAAATCTCCTTAGTGCCTGTGCAATGGCTGTATCAGTAGGAAGAAATCCCGAGAAGCAGAACTCCACAACATCTAGAATGTCCTTAAAGCCCCAACTTGGCCAGAAGGCCTTTGTTAAGCCTTTCACCCATATGGAAAATGAGTTATCAGTCAGGTGTTGTAAGTGCAGAATCACGACTGAGCTGTTTTCAGGGGAAGGACAAGTGCTGTGTGTCTAACATTTATGTGAGAGTTCAGACTTCCCCAGTATAAATCTCTATTCCTCCTCTAAAAGCTTGTATTCAAGTGGACCTGTGGAATTTGAGGGACCTTTGTGCTAAGGCATCAGAACTGGACGTTTGCTACGCACAAAGCAGTGCATTCATGTAACACAGCTTTAAATTCCTGCCTTTTTTTTTTTTTTTTTTCCACGT
>VZDJ01000084.1:5598209-5628984 GCA_008694505.1 Cyanoderma ruficeps
GTCAAAAAGTGGGGGCCAGGGCCTTTGTACTTAAACCAGGGTCACACAGAAGAGCAAAGGATGTGGATTGAAAAGTGAAAGATTGAGTTCTGGAAAACAGTATGTGAAATAATGTCTTTAAATGTATTTTTAAGAGAGCAAGGGAAACTGGAATACCTCTAGCTGTAGTAAATCTTCTGTAAGTGCTGGATGTAAATGGAGCTGCTTATGACCTTCTGGTCTAATATTTGGACTGGTAAGAAAGTATTATAATCAAGTGAATATTTTTAGATTAAGAGTTCGAAGTACTTTTAGAATTGCAACAGATCTTTTAAATTGAAGTCTTCACATATTAACTGCAATATTTAACTGGCTGGGACTCTGAGCACTGCTGAAATGCAAGAGTGTCATAAAGTTCAAGTGTGGAATTTTTGTGAGGACAGAAGCCTTTCTCTTCATAGTCAAAAAACAGGTTAAAAAACCCTGCTCCAAATAGTTTAAAGACAAAAATTGATGTGGAGCATACCTACAGCTAAAAATGCAGTTTTACTCAGTATAGCATTTTATGAATTTATTAAGTGACAATTTTATTTTCCTTGATGTTTTGAAAATTACCTTAACATTGGAATATCGCTAGACTTGTTTGCTTGAAGAAATTAATTTTAATTGGAAAAGCCTGAGCTGTGTCCTGTGGGCCTTCTCCCCCGTGGAGACTTTGTGGATTGTTCTGTGTAGCTGCAGAGTGACACGTCAGTTATTAACCTCTGAGAAATGGAGGTTATGATAAGGGAAAGGCTGGCGCGTCGTCTTTAGGGCCACAAGGAGTACTACTATAATAACAAGGCCTTGTTTTGCTCTGTGAATATGGTGGAAAGAGACCTTCAGCTGCTCTGCTCCTTTTGAAAAACAAACTGAATTTATCACAGGAGAAACCTTGGGACGGACAGCCCTTGAAGTGAAATACTGGGTTTATTCATAGCAGAGCTGTAATGTGGACAATAGAGGTGTGGGTTTCTTAAGACTGATAAGGAAAAGCTGTAATTGCTTTAAGGCTAGTTCCAGACTACTATAGAATCACTTAGGCTGGGGAAGACTTTGTAGATCATAGCTCACATCATGCCACTGTCATAAAAAAAAATCTTGGTTTTAAACAAAAATTTTTCTATTTTCAGTTAAAATGCAGTGCAGCCTCTCACCAGAAATTATGCTTTATGATCTGGTGCAGCGAGATGTATAGTGAAAAACAAGACAAATTGATGACAAAATAAAATAAGGTTATATAACATAAGGGAGGACTGCAAAAAAAGGAAGGGAGTGTGGGACACTAAAATGCAGCATAAACAAGTTTAGTTTCAATTTTAGCTGCTAATGAAACTCTTGGAGGGGGGAATGATGAATCTCCTTAAGATATATTTACCATCAAAATTCCATGATTGCTTTTAATAGCACAAATTCATATGGATGTATAAAACAATCTGTTGTTAATACCAAGAAAACCTTTCCATTTAGCCTAACCTTATTAAGTTTTTGTCATCATAGAGGAGCAATAAATGCCTTCTGAACCTGAACAAAAGAATTGTCTTTTGCTCTGAACAAGGTTGGAGTGAGCGTGTGCAGGCAATCCCTTTGAATTTCTCTTCTAAAAAGAAGGGAGGGTGGAGTAGCTGTATTTATAAAAGTTCACTAGAAACAGAGTGTGTATGTTAGTGCCACAAAACTGTCTCGTGATAGTTCTAGATGAGATGTCTCTCCATGTTTTAAATTACTAGACTTTCATGGAATGTTTCTGTGATAAATGCAGCTTTTCAGTGCATCTTGTTTTCCCACCATTCTTTTTCCTGCTGGATCAAAAGTAGATCAAAGGGGAGATTTCTGGGGAGAAATAACATGGAAATTTAAGACAGTAGAACAAGGATCAAAAAAAAGAGGAGGGCTGGGAACTGCCTTGGGGATGATGTCTGGACAGCAAGCTGTAGCAAATGTTTTGGGGTTAGAAGTGAATGTGAAGAATGGGGACCACAGTATTTTTGTCTTTCAGCTACTGCAGGCAGCAGAAGAGGAGGCATTTAGGATGTACAGGACAGCAATCCCAAGCAGCAACCAAAGTGACTCCAGGCAGGAGCAGGACTGGAGATGAAAAAACAGCCTCTTCATGGGCTCCCCTTGCTGCTTGGGTAGATCAGGCTTGGGATATGACAGACGGGCTTTTGGAGGGAAAGCAGTCTCTCCAGAAAAAAGAAGGGAGCCTTTCAACCTCATGCCCCAAGAAACAGCCCAGGAGATCTTGTTGGAGGAACCTGAACCAGCCAGCCCCCCAACTGCTTGCTAAAACGATATTCCTGTGGGTGAGAGCTTGGGACAGAACAGCAAGGAAAGCCAGATCCCTGAGGTTTTGTGTATGTGACATTCCATAGTTCTCACAGTAGGGAACAGAGCTTGGGGTTGCCCTCGGGGCAAAGTGAGAGACAACTTCAGATGCTCTGTAGCTCATTCTGTGTGGTGAGTGGGAGTCAGAAAATGGAGCTTTCTGCTAGACCAGAATACCAGAGGCCTGGATATTAAGCTGATGAAGTAAATTTTACAGCTAAAGCTTTGGCAAATTAGCAGTTTGAGACGTTTTTGTGCACCTAAAGGTGGAATATAATTTTCCTGTTGAAAGTGGGCAATAGGAGGAAAAAAATAGGCTTGCAATATTATCAGCGATGTGGTAATTGCTTCAGTTGCCTGCTTTGGGGTGCAGGACACTGATAAGTGAATTGCAGACATCCTCTGAAGTGTTCAGATTCTGACTTAGTCTGAAAGAGCTTGTCACTTTAATAGTGTGTTTGTAATGGTTATCAGCATAAATGGCATGAATTATTAAAAAAAATTTAAAAGATCCACTACTTAGATGAGAGTCTGCCCGAAGGAAATTGGTTTTCTATCAATTTTTAAGTAATATCTGAACATTTTTAGCAGAAATATTAAGAATAAATTTCATTTCTGTCAAGTGCATGTGGTTATTTTCACCCTGATCTCTGACATGCTGTTTTGGTGTTGGGCTCAGGGTCCAAACTATGACACTCAATCTGGATTTCATATCCTGCATTTCAGGGGCACAGAAGTCTGACACTTGGCTGTTCAGCAAATAGCAGACACCAACTTCTCCTTTAATCATTCTTGGAATGGAACTCATGTTTCTGTCCAGTTTGATTTTTTTTTTTTTGGCCCTGACTTTTTCTTCACACTGATACTTTTGATGGCTCTGTTAACTTCAGGAAGTTGTATGTGAACCATCTAAGAGTGAGGAGCACGGGCACTGTGTTATGAGGCTGACTGGACCACTTAAAATCCCACTGGGCATGTGATTTCAGTTCAGTGGTTCCACCCAGCTGTTCACAAATGAAAGTTGGTCTTACTTGCTTTAAAGTGGAGGGACAGGGCAGGGAAGAAGGAAATAAACCAGTTACCTAAAAAATAGCTTGACTTTTCAGCTTTTAATCTTCAAACTGTACCAAGACAAAGGCAGAATCTCCATTACGAATTTCAGAAGTACCTGAGTTCAATTCATCCTTCTGTCTTTAGTTACATAATTGGCTTTCATTGACTTGAGTCCTTGCTGGCTGGCTGCTGCTCTGAGATTTATGGAAATGTCCATTCTTTCCAAGTCAGGTTCAGGGTAAAAGGCAGAACTTTGAATGCAGTTAAGCCCCGTAGGCTGTATTTGCTCTGTATTCCAGCAAATGTACTGTTAAAACCCTAGATTTGCTGAAATAAATATCCAGTTGTGGTATTACAGGTACCAAATTAAAGAAACATGAAAAATATTAAAGAGTATGATCAAGAGAGTCATGTTTTCTTTGAAAATAGATGAAGAAATATTCTCTCCAGTAGGGATTACTAATTATCTTAAAGGGAAACAGAAACTACTCAGCTCAGCATGGCAGAGAGAAGGAAGTTTGTTAGAAATTGCTAAGAACACCAAGCTTAAGCTTATTTAGGTAGCTACCTGACCTACACAGTCACAACACCTGCAGGAAAACGCTAACATAATTAGGTGGAGTTTAATAATGTAATGGACTTTATATCTAATCCTTTCATCCTATCATGTCCTTCCCTTTGCCAGACCAGAAATGAGTATTAGTCAATGTTTCTTGAGCTTATGGAGTCTAGTTCTAAATGGTCAAGGTGCAGGATTATGTGTGAATTTACCTGCAGGTAGCATCTGGTAAGTGTGTGAGAAGGTGGTGTGGGAATTTTAGTCTTGCCATTTAATTAGAAAAACAGTGCTTCTTATCTTGTACTTCTCTGTATTAAACCCTTTAGCTTTTCTTTTAATTTCTTTTTAGTGTTATGGTAAAACTATTATACTTTCTGAATATGAGCATGGCTTGAACTGTTGAAATATGCTCATTTTAGTCTTTAAAAAGAAAAGCTTTAACTCTCTTTTTTGAGGGAAGATTTGAATTTAGCAGTAGAGTAGGGAAATTGCTAATTGAACGCAGCCACCTCAAGTTTATCCTGTCTCCAGATCAGAGTAGTGGCTAGTTTTATTAGTGTGAGTAAAAACTATTCAAGTTTATAGTACAAGAAAATTTGGAAAAAACCCCATTTCTGTGTTGCCTGGGTAGCCTGTGAGGCAGACTGCCCTCCTCTGTGCATTCACTAAGCTCACCTTTGTTTCAAGGCTGAATCAGAATTTTGGAGCTTCAGGCTGTTTTCATACCTGCTGCTCAGTCTGTGCCTGTTTCTAGCAATTGTACATCCCTTCACCTTTGTATCAACTGAGTCAATCGTGCAGGCCTCGAAAGGAGGCTGGAAGCACTGCTTACCTGCCTGTGCAAAGACTGTGGGAGCTGGGATTTTCAGAGGTTGAATCATCTCTTTAATTCAGATGGGGTTTTAATCTACAAACTTCCTTACCAAGCTTGACTTCAAGTTTAAGAGTAACTGGTTTTTTATTTAGGCAATTTAACTTGGGTTTTACAGGATGTCTTCTGAGTAAGAGAAAATGTCATAATTTACAGGCACTAAAGGTGACAGAGCTAAATTTCTCTGTCTTACACCAGCAGAAGGGCAAAAGGCAGTAGATAAGAAATCTTTCTCCTGTGAAAGTGGTGAAGAAGGATCAGAGGTTTCTCAGAGACTGTGATATCTCCATTCTCGGGTTATTCAAACCCCATACAAAGCTGGTCTTGGGACAGTCTGTTGTAGGTGACCTATGTTAAATAGGGGCATTGGACCAGATTATCTCCAGAGGTCTCTTCCAGCCCAGTCCTGTGCTGTTTTGAGCAGGCTGTAACCATTCCCTCTGTAGGCATCTATGTGAGGTTGAAAGCTCATCATTTTGCTACAGTTAAAGAAAAGGTTTTTGCTCAGCAGTGCAAGAAAAGAAAGGACTCAGAAATGCTGTCATTTTTTGGAGAAACTCGTAATAATTAATTTTCTGTTTTGGACTATAAAATGTGTTGAGGAATTCTAGGCTTTATAGCATTACCTGTAAAAATAGGCTGATTTGGTAAGGTTCTGTGCCTGCCTGAAAAAGCCTGTTAAGGACTGTTGTGATTTCCCACATCAAAACATTTTTTCCTGATTCATCACACATTTAGCTGGTCTCCAACTTGCATGTTTTCAGTATCTTCTTATACTGACAGTCCTGTTAAAATATGTGCATAAAAGCAGGTGCAACACTTGATTTGATAAAAGTGGCTTTTTATATGTATGACTTTGAAATGGTACACTCAGCTAAAAACCATACCAGCTTGCTGTGGAGTTGATGCCTTTTTACCTGAAAATTCCCCTCATGAACTTAAAATTCCCTTAATATGGCTTGCAGCTTGCTTAACTTGATCTATCACAAGGCTTTAACTCCAGAGTTTGAAATGAGGGATGTGTCTTTTGCTTCACTTACAACATGTGTAGGTATTAGAGATACTTCAAATTGCTTCTTTTTGAGTGTTAGCAGTAGATCCTGTGTTGTAACAATGATTTTTGTCCTGAAGAGGATGAGTTGAGGAGCCTTAGCTTAATTTAGCTTACAGAAGCATCAAGCATATGCAAGTTCACTGTGGCGTTGAATTTAAAATACACTGGAATTCCATTAACCTCAAAATAGAAGTCATTCTGTCATCTGCTATGTGCCACTATTACTGGATGAGTACAGCACTGATGTTCCCATATCCTATAGACAGTTTTCCTTCTGTTCTGCTGGGGTTTGAGAACACTACAGGCAGAGAAATGAATGCTTTTAAGAGCTTGCAGTTGTGTGCCTACTGCATGAAAGACTAATACTGTCTATGATGCTGAGTGCAAGTCAAGGATCTGTGTGGTTTTTTTTAAATAACTGAGAAGGACAAGGTGATACTTTTACATCTCTGCTTCTCCACCTGAGGTGGGCTGGAGGCTAAGGTTTGTATTTTTAACAGATTTGGTAAAATAATGCAATAAACAAGTACAAATAATTAATTTAATATGCTTTCTGTTAAAGGACCAAGCTATTTGAAAGAATGTGTTAAGGGTTGAATTTGGTTCTTAGCTTGGCGAAAGAAAGCACTTACCCTTACAGAACACAGCGCCAGGCTGTCCATTTCTACATCAATGCCTCTCACTGTGAGCTCTGCTGTGGCAGAGAACTTTTAAGTGATATGTTAATTGTAATTAATATAAACAATATCTGACTATGGCAGGGTTCAGTTAAAGCTGCTCTGGTAGCACTGGCACACAATTATGTTTGTCTTAGTTCATTTTGTGACTTCATAGAATTGTTAAGGCTAGAAAAGACCTCCAGGATCAAGCACAACCTGTGACCAAAAACCAGCCCCCCATGACTAGAGCCCAGCACTGGGTGCCATATTCAGTTGTCTCTCAAACACCTCCAGGGATGGTGACTCCACCACTACCCTTGGCAGCCCATTCCAATGCCCAATCACCCTTTCAAGGAAAAAAATCTTCCTGATTTCCAACCTGAACCTCCCCTGGCTCAGCTTCAGACCATTTCCTCTCATCCAGTTGCTGGTTGCTTTGGAGAAGAAAGTGACACCCACCTTTCTACAGCCTCCTTCCAGGAGAGAAAGAGAGTGATAAGGTGTCCCTGAGCCTCCTCCAGGTTAAACAACCCCAGCCCTCTGGGCTTCTCCTCCCAGGACCTGTCCTCTAGACCATTCCCCAGGTCCATTGCCCTGCTCTGGATTCGCTCCATCATGGTTCCTTCAAAACCTCTGTCTTCAAAATGTCATTTTTAAGCTTGTTGCCTTTGTAATTAAATTGCTATGTTAAAGCTGAGTATTTGGGAACACTTTTTAGTAGCCAGCTGGAAGATAAAGTATGATGTCAAAAGTACTCTTCAGCTACTTAGTTTTTAGAAGTCAGTAGACAACATTTTTTGGGAAATAGATAAGCTTTACTTCTTAGAAAAGCAGCAGAAAGTTGCCGCAAACCTTGCTATAAACAGTAGGAGAGGTATGTGTACACAGCCAAATTGTCATGATTTCCAAAGAAAAACCTTGGGGAATGATTTATATAAACATTTTTAAGAGAAACTCAGGACATGTAGAATTTAATTTTGAAATAAACCAGAGTTAGTATCTTCAGAAAAATTTAATTCCTAATTGTGAGTAACTTCTGCATTGACTCCAAATTGTAAAGCAGCTGAGCGTATTTTCTGCTGTTTTGTTTGTTATAGCTATCTCACTCTGTTACTGATAGTCTTCAAGGTATCTGGTCTGATGTTTCCAGTGCCACAAATGTAAGGAGGAAACATGAAGGTGATGAAGGCCTGGACTTGTGCAGAAGCTCCCCACAAAAGCAAAAAGTGTCATGATAAGTTTCAAAGGGTGTGATCTGGATTAATTTTCTGAAGGTTTACATTAAGTGTTTGTAGTTCTGTAAGATAAGACAGAAAGTGAAATTGGATCCCAGCTGTTGCAGCTGGTCTGTGTATTCCTAGGGCCTGCATAGCAAAACCCACAAGGATTAGCAGTTGAAGGAGCTGGAAGAATGGTTCAAATAAAATTTAGAATTGCAAAATTCCCCAGTAAGCAGAACCATCACACTTTTTTCATTAAATGCAACAGTGACAGTTGTACTTAATGTGCTATAAAGGTATGTGCCTCTGTAGCATAACTGCTATTTTACTGATTTTTGCTTCAGTGATATTTGAATTTTGTGACGGATACAGAAGTTTCTGGCGTTGGCCGAAATGAATCATCCTTTTAGCTTTCTCAATTACTTATTGCTTTTATTAGAGTCAGAAGATAAGGTGTCTTTTGAGCTGATTAATTAAAAAAAGACTCTGAAAATATTGATAAATGCCTCTTTGTTTTTCTTAATCCATGATTGCAGAGTTGGTATTTACCATTATATTGCATCATTAGGTAGAACATGGAATAACGCTAAGATGGAAAGAAAATTTTGCAGGCCTCTTTAGATCTCATATTACAGCTTTTCAGGTCAGTAATGTTGGAGAGGCCTTTTCATGTCATCAAGGCTTGTTTAGCAACTTGGTCAGACACAGGTGAAGATGTCAGAGGTGTCTTTCAACTTTTCGTGGGCAAAATAACCAGAGCTTGCCTGAAGTGATACAACAAAGCAGACAGGACTTTGTTCCTTCTGTCAAGTAATTCTTCCCAAGCTTCTGTTATGGAACATGTTTGTATTTCCACGCCTTCCTTTAGAAGATATGGTTTGTATCTGGTACATCGGCCCTCTTCTGGGATAATAGTGGGAGAGTTAAGGAAACAGTGAGCCAGGGTTCACTGGTGCAGAGCGCGTGAGCAGCTGCCTGCTTTGAGTGACAGAAAATAAACAAGACTTGTGTTTATAAACCAAACACATGCAGGTGCTCCAGAATTCATGGTGCCATGGGTGATGGATTTCAAGGGGATGGAGAGGACTCTTGGGAATACAAGGGGACTATATCTATTTCTTTTAAGATTAAAAAAACCCAAAAAACTTGAGAAATGAGGCCTGTGTACTGCTTAATATGATGTACTCTCGCAGGAATGTATTTTCATTTTGAGAAGCTGTACTAACACAAGAGTTTGGCATCTGTAGTTTTAGATTGATTTTGAGGCTGTAAAATATAAAAATACAAATTAATCCAGACCCAGCTTTTAATCGGTTTCTGTTGCGTTAAGTTTCTTGCATAATATTCAGTCAATTGAATGTCTCGGAAAATCAACAGTTCTACATACAGTGATTTGCTCATTTAAATGTGCTGCTCAGGGGCCAGGGGTTTGTCTGCTTTTTGGACTGATATTTTAGCCCCGATGTACTGTATGAAATAAAAAAATCAGGCTCCAGTAGTTCTGGAAGAAGACAAGTTAGTAGCAAGGCCTGCTTTTTTGGGGCTGCAGTGCAGGTGTTACCATGGTAACTTCTTAACTATCAAACTACTATATGTACTATAGTACTGTGTACTATTGATTTTTGCCTTCTTTTGTTTTATTTATTCTCTGCAGTCTTTATACATGTATTTGTAACTCTATTGTACTCTATACATATTTTCTTTAATTTACCTTATTTTCCCAGGACTCCCAAAATCTATTCAGGACCATCCAAAATCCCTTTAGGACCCCCTGACTCCCCCTCAATCCCCCCAAAACTACCCCAAGACACTCCAACCACAAATTCCAATACTTACAAAAAGTTCAAGCAAGTGACATTGGGGGGAATCCTTGGGAATTTGGGGGTTGCAGGGTGGGATTTGTGGATCCCAAGTGGGTTCAGGGGAATGGGGACCCTATTTTTGTTCCCCTTGGCCTTGAGAAACTCAGCCATGATGGAGAAATATCTCTGGTTGGCCTCAGCCACTTTCCTCTCAGCTGCCTGCAGGTTCACGCTCTCCAACCCCTGCAGGGGGGTAAAGGCCATGCTCCAGGCTGTGCCCAAGCTGCAGTCCCAGATTGTGGATTTGCCTCCAAAGATGATACTCTGCTTCTGCTGGGTCCTCTGCAGGGCTTTGCTGATCCAGGCTTTGGTGGCCTCCTTGACCTGGGTCTGGTGCATGTGGCCACTGCTGTCCTTGCCCAGGTGGCCCAGGCTGAACCCAAGGTCCTCCTGGTAGGTGTCCTCCTCGATCTCCCTGAAGCTCATCCTGTTGGCCTGTTTGCAGATCTCTGTCAGCCCCAAGTGTTCCTTCATCTTCCAGCACCTCTGGGCCCCCCTCAGCCCCTTCAGCAGCACTGGCAGTAGCTTCACCAAGGCAGGCTCCTGCTACTCATCAAACTTGTGCTTGATCTCTTCCTTCAGCTTGTAGCCCACCTTCCTGTCCTGGCCGTCATGGAAGCTGTCCACCCCAGCTGCCAGCATGCACTAGGCCACCACCCTTCTCCTCAAATCCAGCAGCTGGGACCAGATGATGTCACTGTGGTAGATAAAGCCGGTGTGGGGCAGGATGGAGGTAGAGGAGAAGCCAGGCAGTGTCCAACACTGGGCCCCCATCAGGAGGATGTTGCAGGCCAGCAGCTTGGGCAGCAGGGTCAGGCCCCTGCCACTCCCATGATCTTGGCAGCCATGGAGGCTCCATGGATGAGGGAGAGGTTGGGGATGATGGACACGCAGGACTCCACATACTTGTGGACGCACAGCTCGGCCCCTCTCAGCATCAGTGCCATGTCACATGTGTCCTCGATCCTGCCCAGCTCCTCCTCTGACAGCTGCTGCCCCCTGGGTGGTGGAGGCAGTCATGGAGTTCACAAAATGAAATAGTTGGAAAACACCTTTGATATCATCAAGTCCAACCATCAAGCCTTTGCCCCGGGAGAAGGGGATTTTTGTTTCTTTTGAGGGCATTGCTCCACCAGGTGAACGCCTGATGAGCTGAGCTGTCTCTACAGACTGGGGGTAGCACAGAAGACACCCAAAATATATCGTCCATCAGGGGTCATTAACGAACCATCAATGCCAAACATTAAACCTGCAACGGCCTGAGGCACCTGGGCTGGGAAAGGAGAGAGAAGAATGAGGACCTAATTAGGAGGATAAGAGATCTGTAGCCAACAGCAAATGAAATACTAAGAACTGTGTAACTTGGAGCTAATGAACATTGAACCACTGAATTTGTATGGCTTTTGACTGTAAGAAATTTGTGAAAAATCAGGTAAAATTCATGTGTCATGGGACGATTTTCTCTGCACACTTGGGCTACATGTGGATGAAGTTATTTCTGTTGCACATCTGGCCAGAAAAAGTAATGCCCCGATTATCTAACACTAAAATATTGTTGGAGGGCTTTTGTTTTTCCCACAGTTTCAGTGACACTAGGGAAGTACAGCCTTCCTGAGTCTTCTACCATGCATTCCCCCATCGAACCTATTATTTTACCCCAAGGTTTAGAAGTTCAGGTTTGTGCAGACCCTTGTCTGTTTCAGGAGCCAAGCTGCCTGGACTCTGGAACAAGCCTGTGCCCAGTGTAGAGACATTAAGACACATTTCAAAGACGTTAACGCCTGCATTTTCACCCATCAAATTGTGAAGACATTAGCTTTCCTCTCACTTCTGACTGCATCATCCCTTGTGCTCTTAATTGATGGTTTTTGACAATTATGCTAATTTACTAAACTTGTAAAACTGTGTGCACCCCTGTGGGAGGTGGGCTTTTGTGGACATTTCTCCATAACTGCGTCTGGAGGCCTCCAATCTAAGACCAGCTTTTATATTACCTCCTATACTAATATTATCTTGAAAGTGTCTTGTTTCACTTCTAGGCTGAAAAAGGCATCAGGTGCAGAAAGTCTCCCAGCAGAGACCTGGGAGACATTTGGTTCTGTCCATTCGAGGTAGAGGCTCTAAGATGTATCACAGCTGGGCATCTTACTGAAAGCTGGTGGAATAAGAATAAGCTAAATAAGCTTTTGAAAAGTTAATTTATTAATAGCATGTTTTCTGAGTAGTTAATACAAGTGGATTGAATAGAATGTGTAAGGGTGGCATGATTGGCCCTTAACTAAAATAGCAGTGGGGAAAAGGATGTATTTACAGCCATGATCTGAGGGTTTCATTGTCCAGTCTCTGTATTCTAAATTATTCCTTGAAGACTTTCTGAAGGCAGCTGTTGAGGGAAGCGTGAATGTTTCAAACCCTGTGCTATGCAAGGGATTCACAGGCTGTCTCAGCTGACTTCCAGCTAGTTTTCACCGTGGTCTCAAGCAGACTTGGCACAGGATATGGGTGGCTGATGGGAAAAGGCAGCACATCTGTCTTCTGCTGTCTTTAACCCTTGAAGCTGTTTGTTTTTGGTGGAATATGAGACCCCTGGCACATCCAATCTGTGTTTGCTTTCCCAGAACACAGGAAAGCAGGCTCCCTGGCAACTGTTGTGGTTTCATTAAGATCTGAGTTTTTTATGGGGCAGAACATTTTTGTGCCAGTTTCGCTGCCACTTGACACCCTGGTGAAGGGACCGAAAAAAACCTTGATCTCTTTGTGTCACATGTCCTGTCCTAAACGGGGATTGCATGGATTATTTCCTTCAATATGGTAACTGGCTACTAAGAAACACCTATCAAAAGGAGCACGGTTGTAAACGTTCCCACACACCGTCTCAAATGCTCTACTCGTGCAGCTCTCTGAAGGTTCTCTTTGAAGCAGGTAGGGCTGGTGTTGAAATAACACCCAGGCTTTTCCCTAGTCCTTCAAGAGGATTTACTGTAGTCTCCCTCCTAAACAGAGGTCAGACCAAGTGAAATCCACACAAGGATTATTAATGACACCTGCGGAGACAGAGCAGAAGAAAAGAACAGAGGAGACAAAAGGACACAAAATCCCCTCACATGACCTTGTCAGGCCCATGAATGAAACAGCTCAGCCTCCTGACACTTCTCTGGCCAAATGTAATGTTTTCAGTTGTTCCAGCTTTCTGGTAGAGCTGCACTGGACACAGTGACCATAGAGATGACCTCTGTCTGAATACCCAGAGGGCCCATAAAAAAATTATGCACAAATCAGAGGGCACCTCTGCAGCCCTATTGGGAGATGCTCTCTAGGACTTTTGGCTGGTGAGCTCATCAGGTGAAGAGCTGGAGGACTGGAGGTGACTGCCACCCACTGTCTGCTGGTCATTCTCTGACCCTTCATCTTCCCCCTGAAGACTTCCACATCAAATGTCATGGGAGCACTCTAAAGCTCAGGGCTTTTTTTGACTGTGATAATGCAAAATTATTTGACCACCAATACATAATATGTTGTGTGTTGAAAATTGCTGTATACCAGTTCAGGGACTCGTGTTTTGGCTTGAGTTGCAGATCTGTTTGCTTGCAAGTGATACAAATTCTGAGACAAAGAATATGAAATGATGCAATATGCCCTTCAGGTACAGATACCTTTTTACTGTAGGTAAGAGCAGGTTATAGAAGGGAAGGAGATTTAAGGCTAGGGTATTTCAGGTTATACAACCAGCTCTAAATGAAGTGTCTTATGCATGTTTTGCCAAAAAATTCAAGCATTGCTGCTCCTTTATTAATTTGTATCTGAGCTCTCTATACCAGTTATTTGTACATTATTTCAAGTGTCAGTTCACAGATAGGGTTTGTTTGCATTCGTTCTCATGCTTGCTCTGTGTCATAATTTTCATGCAGTTATAAGAACTAACTTGTTTGAACATTTACTTGAGCATAAAAAAATATTTTCCCATGAGTATCATCTTTTTGGCAAACACTTATGTGAAAAGGAACGGCTGTGGAGACTCTTCTGTGTTCTTGGGAAGATTTTACTTTGAAATCCCTTCATAATGCAGAAAAAAAAAATTGGTATCAGTCATGACACAGAAGGTCTGCAGAAATACAGACTTCACCCAGCTGTCTGGGATATTGATAAATAGCATTATATTTTCCAAGATTCTCAGAAGCGAAGCTGAAGTCAAGGGCCATCTTTTTCAACACTATCTGGGGAAACCTTGTGAAATATTTGAACAACCTGGATATGCTTCTTGGTTTTGTATGGGCCAATCACATCTTGTTTTGTGATGATGAAGTAACTAGAAAAATTTGGTGCTGGTTTCTTGGGATGGAAAGAGTTCTGCCAGGTTCAATTGTTGTATGTTAATTTTACTAATGTAAGTACTGTCTTAATGAGACTCTCAGTGTGTGATACTGTGACTGTAGCTGAAAATCTGGTGTGGTTTTGGTTTGTCAGGTAACATCGTACTGAGGGAAAGCTGCATTTTGTCCGGGATCCTGAATGCAGTTTCCCCTGCTTTGTTTTTGATCTGAGGTCTGTAGGAGGTCAGTGGAGTTGACAGCTGGAAACAAATGAAAGTGCCAGGCCAGAAAGCTGCAGTGCCGTAATCCAGCGCCTGTTGCTGTAATGTGTGAATGCCTGGCATTCTGGGAGCTGGGACACAGATTGTTGCTAGCTCATTCCCAAGGTTATTTCGGAAGTGCACAGAGCAGCTGGCAAGGTCTGGGGCAGGTTTAACTCTCTTGTGGCTTCCAAGTGCATGCTGCATTAAAAGTTAAGTACACATCAAGAAGCAGTTTTCCTCAGGATTTTTTTTTTTTTCTTCTGTAACTTATGTTTGACCTCAACACTAAGTCCCCTGGTCACCATCTGAATGAATTACATAGCGTGAGACATGCAAAAACAGAAAATAGAAAACTGCAGGAAGTTTAGATGGGGTCAGGTGACTTTTTTTTGAAAGGGGATTGTTGAGCCAAACTGAACAAAATAATGAGATGTTTATTGGGATCTAACCTTACAGTATACCAAACATTAACTGCTCTGGAAACAACCTGTAGGATACAAGGAGAAAAGCTTTCATCAGTCATCATTGTGCTATCCAGCTAGATAACTGAGGGTACAGCTTGCCATTCTTCCTACAAAGGGCTTACTCTACAACTGCACACTGTCTGCTGATAAAATGCAGACTGCAACATCTTTTTCCTTGACATTTGATCTGAACTTTTCAGCTATTTGCTAAACAGACTTGGTATAATGAAATATTAATAGGCAGGAGAAAGTATCATTCATATGGGAAATGAAGTGCTATTGCTACTTAATATGCTATTAGACCTATCTTGTTCCTCTACAATTCAAATGTGGTTGTGGGATTAGATGTTGAAAAGCTACAATGTGAAGTCATGGAGACAGATGAATAAGTCAAGTGAAATACAAAAATGAATAGTGACAGCATTTTTCATGGTCTCTTACTAGTTTATACTTAGCACTTTTGAAACCTGAAATTTCCTATTTTCATGGCATGTTTTTATTCAGGTAGAGAAAAGTGGATGTGTGTGGTGAGTCACTATGGATGCTTGCTGCGCTTAACAAAGAAGTTGCTCATGGATATCCCCCCTTTGTTGCACTTTCAGATGGCTTGAGATGATCATTATGTCATTAAAAAAATCTAAAGAGATGAGCAAATCAAGGTGTCTAGGCGTATCAGAAGCTGAGTCATTGCATAAAAGAGGTGAGGCAATCTTTCAGCACACTGGGTTCTTTTTATTAATTGCTTATTACACAGCATCTTCTGCGCAGTTTGCTTTGAGGCACAGTTGCAATATGCCATATAATTCACAAAAGGCTGCTCATGCTGCTCATCCTTTAATGTTAAATATTATTTTATTTGCAATGTGATTGATTTTTTTGTTGTTGTTGTTTCAACCCTCAGGTAAGTTTCCTGTCTTCTGATCTCTCTCTGAAACGTTGCTTGAGGGAAGGGAATGCAATGCATCTTGGCTGGTAATTACTCTACAGTAATCAAAACTGATTTTCTCTGTGGGTATTGCATAAACACAATGCTGGCCACAGCAGAGCTCAGTTTCCCCATGACCTGGTCCTGTAGGCATTCCTGTATCTGATGGAAGGAAAGCATCCCACTATTCTCTATTTCCCTGGTGTCCCTGTTGAGATCTGTGCTGACTGATAAGAAGCATGAGAACGGTGTGGGGCTGCAAATACTTTTGCAGTAGAACTGTTTATTTTTCACCTTTTCTGCTGCTAGAGGAGAAAGTTCCTTTCAGTGCTGTGTATAGAAACATAATATGTTCATTTTATGCCAAGGGTTTATTCTCTTCTAGGTACTCATGTTTGACTTGAGACATGAGAACTGGATCCCCACATAAGAAATAAGTTGAAAGTATAAACTAAATTGTTCAGTCAGTGCAGGCTATGGTTTCCAAACCAAACTGAAACATGGTGGTGGGTCTCTGGTGGTGGTTTGCTCACTGCATTTAATTTTTTTTTTTTCTGCTTTAGGCTCTATATCTCCCTGCTCTCCCTGTTCTGAAACCTTACAGTTTGCCTACAAGTGTTTTTCTATGAATAAATTGTAGGTTTTGGAAAAAGAGAAAAAGGATAAAACACAGTTTCTGTTATTTTTAATCCTGCCTCTGCTGTAAGGGAAATATAAGCAAAATACACATTTTCAAAACACATAGTAATTGTCAGCATGTGTTGTCCAGCACCTCCTTTAATGAGCAACTCTACGTTGTCTTTTCATTTTTTCTCAGGGAGTGTCAGGTCTACCTTGCCAGACTGAAACCCATTAAGTACATGTGTGATGTGTAAACATTTTGTATTGCTGTTCTTCCATAAACTTGGAACTAAAAAATGCTGAGGTATTGACAAGTCTCAGAAGAAATTCCTGTGTTGACTTAATGCCATGCTCAGTGATACAGAAATGTTTCCAGTGTACTTTCCATGAAATTATGTACTGGATTTCTTTCTGTATGAACATGACAGAAAAGAAGAGGTTTTGTTTGCTAAAGGTCAGATTATATAAAAAAGATGCACTGTTTTGAGGGGATTCTTCTTGTAGATGTGCACTTTTGCTGGGTCAGATGTGGGTGGCCTGCGTCGATAAAATCAAATATCTGTGTAGGCTGCTTGTGGACTGCTCAGTAAACAGCTCAAGTACTGTTTCTAGAAGTGCCTTAAAACTCAGTCATGTAATATTTTTGGTTCAGTATATTGCAAAATCTTTGGTAGTTTCTTTACAATAATCTGTTTTCCCTAACCATACTGTTAGATCTCCGTAGCATTATTGGAAAAAATTTCTCTGGTAACACTGAAAGTATTTTATTCACTCTTGATCAACTTTTCCTTTCATCTTGTGTATCAAACCTCTTAAAGGGCTATCATGGGCCAGATTATCAGCATATTAATGCAGTGTTCTCCTTCATAACAGCTTTCATGTTATTTGCTTCACTTACATTTTTTTTCCTCTCCCCATTCCCTGCGTGTATACAGATTGTTGTAAACAACAGGCAGCTCTATTTTCAGGCACTGAAAAGTTTCACAGTTTACACATCTTGTTTTCATGATTGATGTGGTGATAACTTGATGGTTTCAGGATAGGTCAAAATACAGGTAACTTGCTAAGCACCTTTTTTTGTCAGGGAGGAAAGTACGAAGATGGTGTTTCAGGAAACTGTGAGAACACCTGGAATTACTTTTATGTGTATTGGCCATGTCTCTTCTATTTTTTGTTTCGGCTTTGTGGGTTGTTCTGTGTTTGGAGGGTTTTTGTGGTTTTATTTGTTGTTGTTTTTGGTTGTCTGATTTCAGGCACATGGATTTCAATAAAACAGGCTGAAATTTGACTTTGAGCTCTGTATTTGACAAGCTGCTCTTCCACAGTGATATTAACACATTGGTGATGAAAGGAAGCATTAATTTTCCTTCCTGGTATATCAGCCCAGTACAGTGGGCTACTAAGTGAAATATTAAAAAAATTAACTCGACAGCTCACCTACTTTTTCTCCCTACCTACAGTTGAGATGTTTGATTATCAAGTGTTACCACAAAGCTGAACTAAAATATTCATCTATAGTCAGTGAAGAATAATCTTGTTGGGTCTTTCACTGCATGCATCCTTGCCACGACTTTTTTGGGGGGGATATTCTCTCTGGCACAGTGGAAGAAGCAGAAAGTCAAGACTGGAAACTAAGTTTGGTATTCCAGTAGTGTGAACCACGTGCCAGAAGAGAACAGGAACACTTTGTGTCTATTTAGTGGCACCAGCTGGAATTTGTTTTAAAGTGATGTGGTTTAAACTGATCCTGAGTGGATTTAGGCACGCTGATCTTAAGTGAAGATCAAATCTCCCTGTGTCACACAGTGGTAAAGATGGAACAATTTATCTAGGTTCTTGTTTGTTTTGTCAGCATGGTGTTTGCAGCTGTTCTTGTTTTTCTTTATTTTATAATAGAGCTCATATTCAGCTGTAACAAACTTGATTCAGTGTGGTTGTTGTCTTTCAATATTTCTTCCACTCACACTGTTCTTAGGCTGCCTCAGAAGCCTTGGTTAACTGGAGCTGTCTGCAAGGAAGGTGCTGTGAGCTTGAACAGGCAGATGGAAAACAAAAATTGAGTTAAAAAAGCTCAAAGAAGGCAAAAGTTTGGGCTGAGCCCAAACTGTGTCTGGGCCCAGGATCACATCACAAGAGTTTTGGGGCTATTTTAGCTTGTAATTTAGTGAAAACTCACAGAGGAAAAGGAAGCTTTAAAAAAATCTTTATATTAATAAAATAAAGTGTTTTTGGAAGATGTACTCTGGAGGTAGCAGCCACCAAGAATTAAAGATCTAAAAACAAAACCTCAAATCAATTTACCAGTACTTTTAGAATAAAAGCAATGAAACAAACCCAAATCCCATTCTCTTTGATGCAAAGAGCCTTAGGTATGACATGGCTTAGTGTCATCCATAGAAATAAATAGGAAGTATAGCTGCTTTCATCATTTGGGAAAGGCATGTGATCAGCTCTGATTTTACAGATTTCTTGTTCATCTGAAGCAAGAGCCAGGATGAAACTCTTACTGGTTAAAGCAGTAATAACCCTCCCCAAAGCTGTAATAATAAAATTATTTTCTGATTTAAAAGAACAGCATGTTGAAGTATTAAATTTTCCAGATGAAGAAAAGATATTAAAATAAATGAAATTAACTTAGAAGCTTCTGATTTATAGTACCAATGGATACAAAGCTTTAGAAGAATGTCTTGTTCAGAAGCTTAGAATCAGAGTATCAGTTTTATTGTGGGAAACTGTTTCTGTGCAAAACTGAAAAGACAAATTCCTTACTAGTTTTGTCATCTATTTATTTTTCCTCTTATGATTCAGACAAATCAAAGGTTAAAGATTCAGCATTTCATATTGGACAATCTGTGACTCAGCTCAATTAAAAAAAAATCATACATTCAACAAGAAATAGCACTCTAGACCGCCTTTGTTACACAGAAGTCTTAAGAATTGTTGGTTCTTTTCATGCACTCACATGAAAATTTATCAGCTGGTATTTACTGTACTTTGCTTCCAGGGCTTACTGCTCTTCCTGTGGGTGCCAAGCAAGAGGACTCAGATTAACTTTTCCCACAAAAATAAAAAAGAGTTGTGGGGCAGTAAGATCAGCTGAACTGCTTGAAAGGAGAAGTGTCATCAGGCTCTTACTAAATGTATCTTTAAACTTTACTGCCTTCACAAAGAGCTCCATAGGAAATGTACAGCACCAATTAATGTTATCTACCAAATATCGCTCTCTGAAGAAGTGTCCTGATTTATTTTCCTCTGCAATCAGTTCCTCCATTGTACTTTTTAGTAGCATGTCTGATTGCTTCAAATGAAACAGTAATCATATTTTCTTCCATTTACTATGCAGAGTTGATAGTATTTTATGAGCATATAACTTATTATTTCCCTGTCCCTTTATTTGTATGTGTGTGCTACAATAAGAAAACCCAACAAAAATGATATATTAAATTTAAAATTTAAAAATATTTTTATATTTTTAATTATATGCTGAATTCCTGGGCATGCAAACTTCTGTGTAATGGAAATAGGGTTAAATATTTGTTTCAGTAAAGGACATCTGTGTAGTTGCATGTGTTTTACAAGCAAACCTAGTCAGTTTCACTGATGTAGAGATTATATTGCTGAAGCAGAATTCTCCAGTGTTAAACATTGCTGGCATTTAGCTTTTAAAGGTTTTACGGGGATTTCAGATGCCATTTAAATGTGTTACTTTTTAGAATGTTGAAAAAATGTACAATTTTGAAATCTTAAAATATGGTACAGGACACAAAATACCAGTTTTCATTTCTAAAGGGATTTACGCCTCTGAGTTGTTTTGGTCGTTTCTTATATTCCATTTGTACAGGTAAAATGACTACATTAGAAGTCTAATGAAAAAAACCTTGACACATTTCTGTGGTGCAAAGTGACTCCAGTAGTTGGAAAACAGAAAGTAAATATTCTGTCTAGTTTGTGATAAGTCCAAGTGTACATCTTAACTGTTTAAAACTCAGTGCTACTGGATAGGGGTGATGTATATTTGCACAGCCTGCCTCCCTATTAGAAATAATGCAGTAGTGCTCTTCATATTCTTTCTAAGTTGTTTCAGAAACTGAGAAGATTCTGGGATCCCTGTATAATCATGTTGCAGCTTGGTATCTAGTCCAACTACAGTTCAAATGTTTCCCTGGATTAAGTGGAGCATGAATATTGTCCCATATTGGCATACCCAGAGAATGTTCCTGAGTTGTGTGCTCCAGTACCTGAGGGCTGCTTGGTCAGGAAGCGCAGAAGAAGTTTTTCAGGAGTAGAAATGCAGATTTTTGGACCTGCTGCCAGCTTTGTCACCCCTTGTCTTCTGCAGTCGGCTCTCTGTTTTTATACCTGGGGAGTGCTCTGTTTGTCTATGCTCAGCTGGATGTCTGATTTGGTGCAGATGCTTCACACCTGAAAGTCAATTTTTGTGTAAGGGTTTAACTGAGAAAAGGGTTAAGGAGAGGCTGCTTGAGGTTATGCCTGATTTAGGTCAGCTGTCCCACATTTGGGAGCACAAGCACCAGCCAAGGGCAGCCTTTTGTGTGCAGTTAAAGTTGTTTTTTTTTTTTTTTTTGCTACCTTCCCACTCTGATAAACTGTGATAGCTCTGACCGAACTCTCGCATCTTGCTCATATGCCTCTGTAGTTGGCTCAGTCAAGACTGCCCTTTCTAAAACAGTTCATGATTTAAGCTCCAGATACTGCAGTAAAAAGAAAAACAACTGAAACAAGCGAGTGATGGATCCTGAGATGAGATCATTGAGCAAGATAATGAACAACTCCTTTCAGAGATGAAATACTACTGTAATTCCAGCAATGTTCTGGCTATCAGAGTTGAGTTACTATTGCCTTGGAGGTTTTGTAATCAGCCTGCTGGAGTGCAGCCTCCTGTCTGCTAAAACACTCCAGTTAAGTGACTGTCTTAGTGCAGTTGTGCTCCTTCATCAGACGCTCGCATTCACTGTAGGCAGAGACA
The DNA here is from genome assembly GCA_008694505.1 of Cyanoderma ruficeps. NCBI lineage: Eukaryota > Metazoa > Chordata > Aves > Passeriformes > Timaliidae > Cyanoderma > Cyanoderma ruficeps. The sequence goes on from VZDJ01000084.1 coordinate 5,619,404, forward strand.
TGAGGGCAATGTTCTGTGAGGGGATAATCACAGAGAAGACCAGCAAATCTGGAAGGGTGAAAAAGACTCATGAGTCTGGCTGAGTGTTGTTGCCTGTCTCTGCACCTGCTCCAGAACCTCAGTTTTCCTTCCTGAATGTGAGGGTCCAGGACTGGACACAGTACTCAGATGTGGCCTCACCAGTGCCCAGTACAGGGGGACAATCCCTGCCCTGGTCCTGATGGCCACACTATTTCTGAAATAGGCCAGAATGCCCATCTCTGCCACCAGCTGATGTTCAGCTCCTGTCAACCAGCATCCCCAGGTCCTTTTCCACTGGATGGTTTTCCAGCCACTCATTCCTTGGACTGTGGTGCTGCCTGGAGTTGTTGTGACCCAGCTGCAAACCTGGCACTTGGTCTTGTGTAACCTCATGCTATTGGCCTCACCCATTGAGCCAGCCTGTCCAGATTCCTATGCAGAGCCTTCTTACCCTGCAGGAGAACAGTATTCCCACCCAGCTCGGTGTCATCTGCAAATTTGCTAATGGTATACTCAATCCCCTCACCCAGATCGTCATTAAAGATATTAAACAGGGCAAGAAACACTGGATATCTTTCTGGTCTTATGCAATCTGTTGAAACTGCAGGTTCATCAGTGAAAATCTGTGCTTGAAATGCTCAAATTTTGTCATCTAAAGAACCAGTGCTTTACATACCTTATGTTTTGCTTTACATACCTTACGTTTTGTGTTTGTACATTGGTGCTGTGGGATGGTGTAGCTGTAGCCCTCATTAACTCTAAAGCAGCAACTATTTTTTGTGTATGTGGTGAAGTAAGACTGAAAAGGTCTTACAAATCTAGACAAGGTTGAGGTAAAAAGGTTATTCTCAAATTGTTCTAACTAGTGAAGCTGCTGCTCATTGTCTGTATGCTTTGGATGAAGCACAAACAGTAGTTGGTGGGGCCAGACCAGGCCTGTAATAGAGTCATGGAATATCTCAGGTTGGAAGGGTCCCATAAGGATCATCAGGTCCAATTCCCTGCTCCTTGCAAGGACTGTTTAAAATGAAACCATATGACTAGGAGCATCTTCCAGACACTCCCTGAACTCTGTCAGGCTTGGTGCCATGACCACTTCTCTGGGGAGCCTGCTCCACTGATCACTCACTTTCTCACTGGGCTACTCTCTCACAATCTTTTCCTGATGTCCAGTCTGAACTCCCAGGAGGCAAGCTCAGCAATTGTTTGCACAAAACAACTGCTAAGACATACATTTGACCTAATTTAAAACACTCCTGTGGGTAGCAGGCGTACCTGCTGGGTCTCAGAAACTTGTCTAGCTATACTTGTCATGTCTGTCTTGTCTTCCCCAAGTATTGCCAGCTGCTGTATTTTCTTTTAAAACAAGTTTATTGGTAAATATTTCCCCTCTGATGAAATAATTTAGGGATGACTAGATGTTGCTTAGTTTTTCTTCTCAGTATGCCTTACTAAATGTTACAGTCTATGTTGTTTCCACTGTATTTTACTGTTAACACAGTTCTTGTGCAAGATGGTATTTTTTTCACCAGCAATTTGCTGATCCTTTTTCCAGTATATCATAATTTTTCTCATGGACCATACTTCAGAGACTGCAGGAAATTCCTAATTATGGTTACACATAGTACTGAGTAGTTCCTTAGAAGCTTCCAGGGTCAGCTCAGATGATTTTCTACCATCCTCTGAAACATTTTTTACATTTTCAGGCTTCATTTTTTCAGCCCGTTATTTATGCTTGCTTTATTATATAGATTTAACCTAAATATTAGCATGAATGCAAGAGCACTAATTATTTCAGTAATACAGATGGGACAAGAAATTTTGAAAACAAAACAAAGAGAGCAGTTCAGGTATCCATGATGCAGCTCTACCTAAAGCCATTTGCTTGTGTAAACACCAGTCTTAGTGAGGCACTTTGTAAAGGATAAACCAGAAGAAAACAATTCAACATTCTAATATCTCTGGTTTATTATATCTTTTTAGAACTGTGGATGATCTGGCCTCCAGCTTGCTGAGGCACAAAGGTACTACAAATTACTGAGGAAAACGAATGTCAGGTGTGTTGTTGTGAGCTAGAGAGGCTTTCAGACGTAATGTTTGAACTGTAGGTTCTTTTGAAAAGTTTTGGTTTGCCCTTCTCTTTCTTTAAAGCTGAGGTAAACCTTAACCTCTTTGGAGACAGTGATATGAAGCAGATTCAGGCTGTGCCTCTGATGTTGGTGTTTTGTCAGTTTTTTTACAGTGAAAATTGCAGTAGAGATAATACTCAGTACGGATAAAAAGAGAATTTCCAAAATTTTTCACAGACGGTCATTGAATGCTGCTTTTGCGGAGCACAGCTTTAGATGTGTTTTGTAGTCCTTCTCTCTTTGTGAGAGTTTCCTGGTCTGTCTGACCCTTCTGAAGTCAGTCAGCTCAAAATGGCCAGTGGGTGGATTCTGTTGGTAAAGTCAAGCAGATGAATATCACTACCTGTGCCAGCAGCTCAGCTGAACTACCAGGTATGAGTATCAGTCCTTTAAAGTAGAACTCTGGAGATGCTCTGAGTGATGTGCTGATGGAGGGAGGCTTTTGTGCTGTAGAAGAAGTGGATCATAAAAATTACATGTGACAGCCAGCAGGGAAACTCTGCTGTTGCAGAGGCCTCATGCAAGGCTGAGTAATGCTGAATGATACTGGTGAAATATTGCTGCTGATACAAACAAGAGGCCTGGAGGCTGATCTTGCAGATACTTGTCTGTTTATTCTTTTTAATACAGAGAAGTAATTTATCAATAGGAGTAACTTCAAATGTAGCTAGGAGAGCTCTGAAACAAATGGCCCAGAATCCGTGTGTTGATATGAATGTGTGCATGGAGTTAAGCCTAATTAGTAAACACACAGTGCAGCATGTTAGTGCAATTATTGCCTGTAAAGGAAACCAAGGTCATTGAATGGGTTTTTTTCCACCATCTGCAAGGCGTGGACATAACTTGAGCTACTGTTTTGCTAATACCTGTGAAAGCTAAGACAGAGCACTTAACAAATGACAAAGATTTTGTGGTAATCTTGCCAATGTTGTCTGTTCCTTGGACAATGGTAAAGAAGGAGTAGGTTTACTTTTTCGGTAAGGGACTTTGGGCTCGGAGGAAAATTAGCTGTAATTTTCCATTAAACTTTGCTTTTTTTTGAAAGAGGAAAGAAAATGGAGAGTCCTAACATCAAGGAATGCCCAGATTGCATCACGAAGACTGCAAAGTTCTTAGGTTATTTTAGGTTATAAAGGGTAATTAAAGCTGCATAAAATCATGTTCTAGGTAAGCCCCCTAAAATCAGCTATTGGAACAGGCTTACTGCTGTGTTCCCACTGATAACGCAATTTTCATTGTAGGAATCTATACTAATTAAAGGTGAAAAGTACTGTGCTTTTAGGGGAGCTTAAATGTGGCAGATTGCTCACATAAGAACTTCAAATAAGATAGTCATGATGGATCTAGAAACATGGAGATGAAGAATAGGTGGAAACACTTTTGATGGATGTCTGAAATATTAGGTCGCTGTTGTAGGAAAAAAAAGTGGGGAGGAGTGTCTGTGGAAGAAATATTGTCTGCATTTAACAATTTAAAATTTGTATGTCACTCTGAGTATTGGATTTTCACCCTAGCTGAGGCTAACTTTTAAATTGCTGTCAGTACTACCAGAAATATGAATTTTTGGCTCCTCAGTGAAAAGCTGTGTCAAATGCTCTTCCTGACCACAACAGCCATACTTTGGTGCTTGGCTGAGCAGAGCTTGCGTACTGTTCCAGCGGCACAGCAGCCCTGGACTCCAAGATCCTGTTTGCATTTTCTTCAAGCAGCACTGGATGTTCAGAGTGAACAGGATGATGAACTCCTTATCATTGAGTAAATGGACAACCAAATTATGTCCAGAACATAATTACATTGCTATAACATATGCTTTTATTTTAAGAAGGGCCTTTTACATGTGCTGCTCTTGTCATGACACAGACAGAAGAGAACCTTATCGGAAAGCCTGCATGATACACTGAATTGTTTAATCCATTTTAGAGTAAGGGAAGAACTGCTGTGCAGAACAGTGTTTTAGCATGTGGCACACAACGTCTTTACAGTTTCTGTTGCAAGCATTTTGCTTGCTTGTACATTGTCCCAGGGTGGCTAAGAGAGCAGTATACCTGTCTAGGAAATAACTGTTTCCTATTTCCCAAAGCCTAAAAGCAGAAAAATGAAGTTTTTACCGAAGAATCATGGCTGCATTTATATTGGCTTTTAAAGTTGACTTTTCTGTGTGTCTGTAGCAAAAGAATACACTGGTTGTGCTGAGAGGGTGGCTATAGCATTCAGGGGGAATGCTGAGCTGTTAGGTTGTATAAATGAGTAATGTCTTGCAACAGTTGGCCTTGACAGCCTTACACTTTCTTAAGCGGATTTACAATCATCTAATATTTGCACACCTCCTTTCAACACTTAAAGCATCAGCTTCTCTTTAGTCACCATAAATCTAGGGCTATTCTTTCAGGAGGAAGTTCCCCCCAAGTGATTTCAATGACCTGAAACGCTAAGTGAGATGGCTGCACCTTTAATGAGAGGGATATTTCTTAGTTTATCACCAGCTCTGTCATAAGAGAACAGTTGCGTTGTTATTTGGCCAACAAGAGTTTCATAACAGCAATTTCCAGATAATTAAAGCTGAGCTCCAGCATTCAGCTCTTTTCTAAGTGTGCTACATCTAGCTTAGCTACTCTAACAGGCTTAGATGAAGAAATACCAAATAAGTAAAGGGATAAAGTAGAGCAATTACTAGGAGTTATAACAAAGAACCAAGTCTGGTTTCTTTTAATCATGAAATGTTTTTCTTTTTTTGTGTGTGGACTTGAACATTACAGCCCTTGTGGCTCAGTTCACTTAGCTGAAGAAAAAAAGTTGTTATAACGCTTCTGAAGAAGTGAAAAATAGTTGACATAAACCTTACAAGACCTTTTTTTTTTTTTGATGTTGCCACAGAGAGAAACATGATATGGTGATGGGTATGGGTGAAGTTTTGAAAGGTTGATGCTTAGTTGGTTGCTGCAAGGACAATTACAGTTGCTACAAAGAAATCTAGAAAATTTGTTATGGTCCTGTGGCAATGCAAATTGTGGTAATTTGTTACCAGAACTCTCTCACGCTGTAGTTTTCACATTCACTCCTTCATAGTGCAGTTGAAAATTACAAAAAAAAGTCAAACAAAACCCCTCCAAATTAATATCAGTTGTAGCTAAAAGTATCATTGAAATGATACAATTCCCAAGAATTTAGAGACCATGGAGAAACACCATGATTTGATTCAGACATTTCCAGACTCTGGACAGTGGCCCGCTTCCAATCTTTCCTCTTTGTTACCCAAATTTTAATTTCATGCTTTGTAAAGTTGCTGTGAGATGCTAATTATTACCTCATGGTCAGCTTTGGACCAGCTCCCATGGTGCTGTGGTGCCAGTGGTTTGCAGGAGCATAAAACACACTCTAGTGCTTTTTTCCATCAAACTAAGTTCTTGCAAGGAGCACATATTCATATTAGTGCTCCCTCTGTATTACTGTATTCTAAGCAAAAAATTCCCAAAGGAAAACCGCACTTCAAAGAAGCTGAGCAAGGGGAGATGAAACACAGATGCTGTTGTAGGGCAAGATTCCATTTAAAAAAAGAGGGAGAACACCACCATCAAGAGAAGTTCAGCAGCATGGATTCAGCCTTTCTCTTATTTTTCCATTCTCCTGGTAGTGAAATAATTGCAGTAGCTATTTAAACATGTACTAGTTCTTTCTATCATGTCCTGAGGAAATTGGAGAAGGGTAAGAAACAGAGAGGCATAGTCCAGAGGAAAATGAACAATGGAATAGCACAGAGGGAAGTCACTGTGTACTTAATTTCACTCTGCTGCAAACTGTTGAGGGCTTTATAGTTTGACAACAATGACAGAGCTGTCATCAGTCCCCACTGTCAAACTTTAGACTTGGGCTTTAACTAGTTCACCACTGGCAACATAAACAGAAGGTTGTGATCAAGTAATGTTTTATGTCCTGTAACAAAGCTGAGGTACACAGAACACACTGCAATTGTACAAAGAATCATTAAAATATAATGAAAAGGACCCCAGATGAAAATGGCTACATGTTTTTTTAATTTGCTTAGGAGTTAATTGTAGTTTTTTACTTTTTTTGACTTGTGTGTGGCTGAATTTAAATGCCCTTATACACCAGTAATTTGCTCAATTTATGGATCTGAAAGACTCAGTTATGTGTGGGGCTTGGTGCAGCCTGTTTCTAGTGATAGAAAGAAAAACTCTAGTGTGAGGTTTTTCAGCACCTCGGGCTGTAATTGTCACCAGTGTGTGTTCTCATTTAATGAGGCATTCAGTACTTTATCACAGAAATGGGAGACTTGTGCACAGTTTGTACCACTGAAATAATTGTCAAACGTGTTCATGCTTGACAGCTGAATGTTACCTAGTGGTGACCTGTCCTGATTAAGCAACCAGCTGGCTTTGCTTGACATGCTGGAAAATAATATATTTTATTTCTGTTAAATGTTCAGAAATATCAATTAAGGATTGGAAACATGCTTGAGGCCATGAAATGGCCACTTTGATCTAGGATTTGTTGTTTGGACTTGTTCAAGTGGTGAAGTTTGGTATGGCCCCTTGTGGGAATAGTCTGAATCGAAATTAACTGTATTTTAGAAAACAATTGTTTTTTTCATCAATACACCTGATCATCAAGGCATAGGTTTTCACATTGAGGCATTTTAGTCCTCTTGTCCTTTTTGCTTGACTACTGGATTTATTTCACAAGGTAGAAATGGTAAAATCTTACAGAAGTGATGTTACACACTGGAAGTGTGTGTCATATGGAAAAAGGAAGGAACCCAACTTCCCTGAACATCTCAGATTGGCCTGGGAATCTTGGGTTTTGTGAAAGGAGGTGAGAAGTGTTGGGAAATTTTGAGTCTTAGAAAAAACAGTGTGCGATTAAGATTTTGAGAGACTGTCAGTATGTAAGTTGTATCAGTGACTTACGTGGTTTCATGGCATTGCTTCTTTAATGCAGCAAATTTGTAATTTTAAGAAAGAAAAGTGGGATCTACAGAGAAAAGACCGAAGAGAGATGTGAAGGAAAAAAAACACACACTGAAAGGGTCCGGGTGGCATTGTAAACCACCAGACCATGACTGAGTGCTTTATCATGTCACTAAAAACTCCCCCTTTCTAGTTTAGTTTATATGCTTCATGGAAATTGAAAATCTGGCCTTGAAATATATTTAGAAATCTCTCAGCATTTATTGTCTGATGTTACAGTAATATTTTTTTCCCCCTGGGCTTAATAAACACCTTCAAAAAACCCCAACCCCTCAACCGCCTCAAACCACTGGAGTCTTTTCATCCTGTTCTTGTCAGTGAAATAAAAATCTTTTTATTTGACAGGAAAGCTGCTAAGTAAAAGTACCCAAAGCAAATCAATCCTTCCTAAAAATTCTGGAAACAAAATGGAATTGGATATTGACTTGTGGCCTCCTGCTCATATTAGGAAATCAATTACAGCTTTTCAGAAGCCAATCTATTTAAAAGTCAGTTAAATTGTTTACTTTTCTATGCAGGTCATCTCTTTCCTGTCCATTGCATTCTCTCATGGTTATCCCTGGTTTCATCTCACCCCATGCTCATTACAAAATGTGTCACACATTATCTCATACACAAAATGTTTGGATTTTCCATTAAAAGTGAACAGCCAATATAAAATAAATGCTTGCTTTCAGTCTGCAGAGACTGTAAATAATTATTATCTGACAATAATATTCACAAAAGCAACTCACAGAATTACTGACGTCTCAGCCTGTACCATCGAGGAGCACCCACAAAATACCTGTAAAATGAGACTATGGTCTGAAATTCTGTAGCAGTATAATGCAAGGCAAAGACCTGATGAGTTTGCCTTATGATCTGGCAAAGTTTTCCTGTGGACTGCTCCTGGTAACCTGAATGCTAATGGCTGTCTTTTCAACTTTGAGTGACAAAGGTAAAGCAAGGACAAAAAGCTCTTTCCTCATCCTGCTAAAAAGATTTTCATGCTCTGTAATGTCACTGTAGTTTGGTTTGATTTCTCTTCCCCAGGAAATGTCCAACTGATTAATGTAATTACATCTTACTAAAATCAACTGTGATTCACTCGTATTAGATCTCTGCTTTGCTACTTTATCATATGAAGCCAAAACTTATCATTTACCCTCTCAGTTATTCTCTTTACCAGTCCTGTATTTCTTATCCTAGTGATGACACACGTTCAGTGTAATTAATAGAAACGTTTCCTGGTACAGAGAAAGGTAGGTCTGCAGGTGGTGTGCAAGAGCATTTAACCTTTGAGTTCATTGGAGACAGCGTGATGGATAAAGTGATTTAAGATATTTGTAAAGTAGTATTAAAGCAGCATCAGTGCAGTACATTTTGGCAGGAGATATCAGGCCTATCTAGCAGTACATATCTGACTGAGCAGTAGTACAATGATTCTGCCTTCTCCTCTAAACCCTGATCTGTGTTGTGGATATCCATTTCCTCTTTGGGAGCCCCTTTCTATGTCCCTTTTACTAGTATCATTTTAATAATCAGGGTGTTGCTGCAGGTAGATGCCCGCAGATAGTTCAGTGAAGCACTGGTGTATTTTAGTAGGGTTTTTATTGCCCTCCAGCAGCATACAGCTGGTTCACAGGCTTTAGTTTAGTTTAGGTACTGAGTCCACTTCTCGTTTGCTCTTTTGAGACTGTTTACCCCACAAAGTGGGACCAATACTGCGTTACTTTTTACTTCCCCTTTCCAGGCCATCTACATACCACCAAATATGGGGAAAAAATGAGTTGTCTCTGATTTTTACGGTCTGGGTAAAAGTTGGCAAGGCATTATTTACTTGTGCTCAACACAGTTACTTGAAGATGCGTTTCCTGATCTGTCGAGACGGGATTCACAGTCCAAATTCCTCTTTACTTTGCTTCCAGTGCAATGACTGCGTGACTTCATCCTGCTCCCCTGCAGCAGAAAATACAGAAAATAAAATTCTGTGCCAGAATCTTTGAGAACTAAGCCTGGGTATCCTACAGTCATGTTATGCATACAAGGTTTTCGTTGCTTCCTAATGGAAGCACAACATGATGGGCATTGTAGCAACAGAGAGTCATTGTCCTGGAGAGCTTAAGTTGAAACAGATGTGTTAGAAGTGGGGGAGGAAGAAGAAAGACACAGAATAGCAGCATGAGTTTCCCAGATTTGCATGGCTGGCAGAAACTTGGACTAGAACTCAAATCTCAAGGCCCCTAGCTCATTGCTTTTTTTGGGCTGGATCCTGCTCTCTGTTTATACCCCTCATGACATCTGTCTCATTTTTGAGACTTGCCAGGTAGGTTGAAGAAAAGAAATTAACGGGACTTTACCACTGCAGTATCCCTAAGTTCCCCAAACCACAATTACAAATCTTTTTGAAGGGGGAGAAGTAACAGTGTTTTTTTGTTCTGGGTTTCTTTTTTTTTTTTTTTTTTTT
>VZDJ01000084.1:5628999-5655032 GCA_008694505.1 Cyanoderma ruficeps
GACTTGTATGCAACCATCAGGTAGGAATAGTTTTACAGTCAGGGATGCATTTTCGTGCTCTGAATTGTTCAGCTCTGTTATCATGTTAGCAGTGTAGCAACTTGCTGGGAGTGGCAGGGAAGCCAGTCACAAGAGTATTGCATTTTCTGTTGCTTCTGGTCCCCGAGGTTTGGCAAGAAGGAAGGCTCAGCTTGCTACAAGGCCCTGGTCTGTTTGACAGCTTGGTTCTGGCTGAGACCTGGCAAGGGTTTTGGCAGCCTCTCTGAAAGGGATTTGAATCCCACTGTGGGCTTAATGGTAGATGCAGTGTGATCCGGTTCCACAGAAAGTTTCTTTCCTTGTGTAACCAATTACATTCTCTTCCTGCTCCACAGTCTGTATTGTTTGATCACAATTGGCTGATGGGGGCTTGGGTGGGCAAGGGGTGAAATAGGGCTCAGTAAGTTTTATCATCACACAGCTCCTCTGTCACTTACAGGGACTAGCCTGTCATTTATTTTTGGTAGATGGAAAAAGTTTTACCTCAGAGTCAGAGATTCACAAAATACAGCCTCATGGACATTTATTGTAACATCCTAGCCTGGGGCAGGGGGAAATAAAACTTACCAGGAAAAAGAGTTGAAAAGAGGAGAAGCTTTTAACTTGTTAGTGCTTGGAATTTCCTGTGAAAGGCTTGCTGTAGATGAGGCATGTATAATGCTATTCCTCTATCAGCCATTGTTTGCATGGAAAATGCTCCTTGCAGGTCTCCTTGTAAATGGATAATTTGTTTGTTTGCTGCTGCCTAAAGTTTTTCAGAACTGCTTCTCCCTAAATAGAGATAAACAGATCTCTAGTAGCAAAGATAGAAGACTGGAAGAGACACATGAGGTTGCAGAGGTGGTCAGACACATGAGGAAAGGAAACTTGAAGGTACTTTCCAAAGTGTAATTTCTGCTTAGTATTATTTATCTGGTTGCTTAGTCTCACTTGCTAGCTGTTGGGATTTAGTATGCATTCTTAACCATTAGTTTCTGCTCCCCCATACCTGATACAGACAGTGATGCACAGCGTGAGACAGGTGTGAATCGCTGGGAGCCTCTGCCAGATCACTCCCTTGCTTTTCAGCATTTGCTGTGGAGTCTAAATGCTGGAGTTGGGTATTGGCTTACAAATGCTCCTGTCTTCAAAGAGTGAAAGAGGTCAGCTTCCCTCCCAATGAGAAAAGCTGTATGACCAAGGCCTTCTGGGAGCAGCTGTGAGTTTCTTAATTTTGGAGATACCAGGTGTGATCTCAGTTTTGCCATCTTTGGATCTGGATGTCTGCCACAGGAGCCTTCTTCCACAGCACTGAAGAAGCTGGGGAGCAGCAAGTGTTGACTGTTGTAGTTTGTTTGTGAGGGACAAACAGTAACCTCTGTGCTTGCAGTATGTACTGCAAAAATGAGATTAAATTAAAAACCCCAACAATCCAATATAACCTGTATGCCAGGTCCTTTATATATGTATTTAATATGAAATTCACCAGCTCTGGTTAAAATGTATGATGAAATAGTGGGGCCAAAAAATGAGGGGTCTGTTTGTCACCTGTCCTGGATTATACTGCGTGAAATAGTAGTAATCCCTGCTGTTTTTGTGACTTTAAAGCATTATTCTGAGTACTTAAGGAAGGGAAGCATTTTTTCTTCTAGAAGAAATAACCTGAATTACCTCATTGTTACAAGAAGTGACCCATTTCATTTCTGTGGCTGCTTGCCTAGAGGAGGAGGTCGTTTGCCATGACACTTTGATAAAATCTCTGGAATTAAAAACTTTGAGTACACAGGTCATCAGGCATACGTTAGGTTCTGGAAAATACTCATAAAACTAAATGAGGCATGTGGAGATGAGTGCAGCAGCCTTTATTGCCATGATTAGTTATCTGGTTTTGTTGCTTCATTTGACTCTGATTTCATGTAGCCTCTGCTCATGGCATCACCTCCACTCACTGCATCTATTTTGTGTCATGTTGAGGAAATTGCAACAGCGGCTTAAGATAGACCTCTGTGGCAAGCAGAATATAGATGCCTTAAAACATTCAAATGAAAAAATCCTGTTCTTGTTGGCAGGGTTATTTTTGGGTAAAAGGTCTTGATGAAGAGGAGAGTATCCATAGGGAGCTCTAGAGGGAAAATGAATAGATGACAATGGTATTGCAAGAGAAACCCAAGAGCTAGTTGAGGGGTTTTTTTCTGCTGAAAGGTTTTTATTAAGCACCTGGAAGACATAAAATACATCTCAGAAATACCCAGAGTCAATTGACTGGCCTTGAAAGCAGCTTGTATGTGGGAGAAGAATGGACAGTTACCAGAATGGCTTTTATGTATAGGATAGCTGAAAGAGGTTCCTATTTATGCTTGATCCAAAACAGTGTGCTGAGTGGCAAATGGGGCTTTTTGACTCTAAAGGTAAAAGCCTTACTTGTGCTATTAAAATCAGATGGCTCAAGAACTCTCCCTAGTATTTTGAAGTAAATGCCACTGTTTGAGATGGAAGCTATCTGTCAGTGACACATCCAAAAGAAAGGGAGAGAAATTACGTTGGACTTCAGTGTTTCCTGTTAACACTTAATCTGCTGCTAGAACTATCTGTCGCTTGAATCATCTGTTGGAATTTGAAGGCTTTAACTGGGAGATCCTCAGGCTTTCCTTACCTGTAGTTCCTGTGAAATGCATTATGAGGAATGGCAAACACTGCTGTAGCTTTGAGTGCTCAGCTTCCCAGTACTCCAAGGGTAACCAAGCTTACCACAAAAATGTGATGAAACTAATTGGGATCAGCAATCCACAACTATGAATGGGATTGCATCCTGTCTTTTCTGATGAGATAGGTGTCATCTTTTGGCTTTACTCTGTGAGTCTCAGGTCTTACTCACTAAGACCAGTGATTTACAGTACTGCAAAACAATGCATCACACATTAAAGATGAAATGCAGAAACAACTGCTAGTGAGACAAAAAGCAAATAGCCCACTAGCAAAAGGCATCTGAGCTGTAACCATTGAACTTCCACAGTGGAACGGAAGCAGTAGACAACCAAGGCCAAGTGTTCTTAAACCATTTTTTCCTCTGGATGCCTAACTAGACTAACTGCAGAGATATGCCTTAATACATGGTTGAAAGAAGTCCAGACATTTACTGGTATCAGCAATAAAATAAAACTTTAAAAAGCAAAATGAAAGAAAGCAACAGCAGCCTTAATAAAAGCATTTTCAGTGCTAGGGTAATAAGAATGCATCATAACACTGACAGAAAGATGGTGAGCCTCCTGGAAGGATTTAGATGAAAAAAATATTGTGTACTGCAGATGCCAATCAGTATTGTTAATACATCATGATATATTAGTCAATGGTACACTGACAGGGTAAGCTATTCAGAGGGCTAGGAAATGATAACTTATCTGGAAACACTTGTTGCAGTAGTAAGATGCTGGGTGTTATTCAGCCACTGATGCAGCCTACTTGCACCTGTCCTTGAAGGAAGTGCTGATGGATATTCTAGGATGACACTTAAATTATTGCAGAACATAGATATTGCGAGCAATGTCCTGTAAGAAAATAATCTGTGGATTTACCAAAGGATTGAGGTTCCCCTGACATACAATGTGTTGGTGATAGGAGGTCCAGATTTTGTGCAAATACCATATATTGAAGACACCCAGCCTGTGAAAATTGGTATCATGATGATGCAGTAGTGCTGGAAAGGATACTTGCACCTGAAAGAATGTCTGGGAAAAGGTGAGATTTCCATAACCTGGGAAATGGTATGCCCCATTTGCAAGGCATTGTGCAAGTCTTGATAGTAGCAGTCTTGACACAGTAACTTTATTGGATGAATTCAGGATATTTTAGTGCTCCTTTTTGACTCACTCTTCAAAATAATCCTTCGGTAATATGGAACAGAATAATTTGTTTCCATCACTCTTGCTATTGCTCACTAATGAAAGCTGACCCAACAAAGCTATTTGTGAGGTTTTTTACTGCCTTATCCAAGTTTTCAAGAGAAAAAATTCTAATTTCTCCCTGGTGACTAACCTGTTGTCTTGTGCAGGAGAGTGTTTCAGGGGTGAATTGGTTAACAATTATCTTTACTTTTTGCTCTCTTGGTTTTTTTGTTCTGGTGATGTTCACCTTAACTTTGTTGCCCTTCGCACTTTAAATGATGTAGTTCATGCAGTGGGGCTTGTCACTTCAGAGCTTAAGGTCCAAGGGGTTGGGACTAACCTCTGAGACTCTGTGTGGGGGTTAAACGTGGGTTTTGCTAGATCCCTCATCCTCACACGCCGCCAGGGTAAAATATAATGTAATGGTTGTATTGGTTTTCTCAACTGAAAAAAATACAGACATTTCCTAGTGCAAATTGTCTGAGACACTGACTTCCTACCCCTCTGTGCTTGTTCTTTACTGATCTAATGTAGCAGTGACTGACTCAGAGAGTGATGTCTGGCTGCAGATGTCAGCAGAAGTAATTGCTGTGATAGATATGGAGCTGAGCATTTTTCAACAGACACAAATTGTGCCTTGTGCAGTAACTGTACCTGTACATTTTATAAAGGCTTTTTGTTACAAGAAAGCATAAGAAGGAGAACATGGTTGCCTGAGGAGGATGTGCTCTGTGATGTTTTCATATTTCTCCTCAGAGATCAGAATTGACAGGTGAATGAGTGTGCTCTGCACAGGGCATGCAGCCAGCTTGTTAGAAAACATGAGAATTGCAAAGCACAGACACAGTGGCACATAATTTCATTGTTTAAGTTTTATGAATTCTTTACCTGCTGCCTTAACTGTTAAATCCATCACATTTGATGCCATTATCCCAGGTTCACTGTGGGCTGCTGTTTTTCCCCTGTAAACCTGCTGCTGCTTTACAGGGTGGCTGCTTCTGTTTTTCCATCCAGCCTATTGAGAGGCCATGTAAACTGGAGCTCCTGTTTACTATTGATGAGAAACATTCACTTCTGAGTGACTTGAGAATATTGCTTGGCCAATGGTGAGCTCTTAGGGCTTGTTTTCCTTTTCCCCACTGCTTACTTTCTACTGCTTTTTTTCCTACTAGGTTTCTACTGCAGCTGCTGCTATTTTGCTTATGAGAGTGAAGTTGCTCACTCTGCATCTTTGACCAGAAGGTGAGACTATGTATTTAAACATCAGATAGCAGGAACTTAACTCTAAATTAAGTTCTGCTTGCATTCTTGTGTATATACATTTTAAGTGTATCACCAAAAATTTACCCTGACACCCAGTATTTTTGGGTTTGCTAATTTCATCTTGGCTGCTCCAGCTGCTAAATAGACAACTGAGGAGTTTTCTGCAATGTAGCACAGAATGTAAGTGTAGATGTTAATTTTTAAGGGGAAGAAATCTTGTTTTGCAATGTCAGTGTTCCCAAGAGGTACAGGCAAACCCCCCTTTTTTCCCATGTGAATTTCAGCTTCTAGGTGATCCCATTATTTGGGTTTTTTAAACTTTTTTTTAAAAAAACCCAACACTATTTTTGCATGGGATCAAGTACTCTGCAGAATGCCCATTGTAGGTTTTGGAAGAAAATGCATGTTATATTTGTATATTTGAGGGTTCTAGTTTCTGTATAGAAAGGAACAGAAGCACAACTTTCAGTTCTAAACTGTCCTGTGCAAACAGGATCCAGAATTTGCTGCTTTGAGCTGTGTCCTATAATAGTACATCAAGATTCACTGATGAAGTGACTACATTAGGAAGTGTTTTTATATTTTTATTTGTTCCTATAAGGGATGGCAGCAGGTAAGGATGCATTTGCTTGTGTTCTATGTTTCTGACCAAAGACAAAAGGTCAGTTACCTCCCGCCTGTCCTGTGAGTCCCAATGCAATTTGTTTTATAGCTGGGAAAAAATAGTATGTTTATACTAGTAAGGGCTAATTCCAAAGTAATCTTGGAGAAAAATTGGAAGATGTTTAGGAAATCAAAGCCAAGTGGTGTAATCTAATCTGAGATCCTGGCAACAGCCTTGTGAAAGAGTCAAGTCTTGTAGAGAATGAGTGCTTTAACAAAAACATTAGTTTTAAAGCCTTGTGTTGATGTTCCTGATCTGGGTTGTCTTGTTTCTACATTTCTGCATCCATTTCCTGCACGTTATCACCACTTTATCTACTGAAGCTCTGTCCTGTGCCTTCTAATGCTTTCTCAGTTCTAAGGAAATAGTTTAATTTGAAGCACATATTACATGGGTGACTGCCTTTTCCTCAGTCAGGACACAGTGGAATCAGCTTCCTTACGTGTGTCCAGAATAACCCTGTTTTGTTTTTCATAATAATTTAAGTACAACTCTAGACTCAACAATCTGAACTTGAAGGAAGTAGACCAGATAAAATTGTTTGGACTCTTATAAAAGGAGGAGAAATTCTCTGCTGAATACTGACATCCAACCTAAACATGAGGGTTACTCTGAGCACTTGCACAGAAAGAAAGAGAAGTGATGAAAAGCCTTTTTTTTAAAAAAATTGAGTATTATCACCATTTCTTGGGATTTGATGTATGACACACACATCCTACATTAGTCCCAGTTATCCAGACTGGAAAACAGAACATGTAGCTAGGAATTATGATATTGAGAGCAACTATTGTGTCATGTGAGGTTCAGCTGCCAAGCACTGCAGGGATGGAACAACTTATAAGGCAGGGAAAGCAGAAAAACCAACAAACTGGTAAGGAATATTTTGCCGTCGTTGGGGAAAGTGGATATGTAAATGGCAGGATGTGCCCATGGGTTTTTTGAGATAAAATGATTCCCAGCCGGACAGCTAGGTTTTTGATATTTGATTGAGATGAGATTTGAAGACCCAGTAATTATTCAAACATTCTTGATGACTTTGAGTGGAAGTTTATTGTATGTGGAAGGCAGAACTTAACACTTTTCAAACCATTTTCAACGTGTCAGGTTTTGGCCCTGTCTCTGAGCACTTGCACGTCTGTGTTTTATGGCTGTTAGTGTAAGCAGCTTTACACCTTTGTGAAACATCTTGCAGAATGTGTCCCTAGGGAAACAGCAAAGATTTAAGCCACTGTTCTGGGTGCTGTCTCTTAATTCTGAGTGTGGTTTGTCCCGTTCTTGCTGAGGACTAAAGATACAGGAGCATATTTATTCAGTGAGCTGTAGTTGTGTTTTCCACCTTGTGGCCTTAAATTTTGATGACATTTACTATTTGAAATTCCAGTTTTTTCCTTATTGTCAGCTGTACTGTTGGATAAACAAAGGAAATAGTGGTAAGCCAGTACTCAAAAATATCCAACAAAAGTTAAAGCACTAGTGTTAAAAAGAATACTGCCTCGTCCAAAATAATCCAGGCACTGGGAAGATATGACAGAGTTTGCCTCTGAGTTAGTTAATGATAAGGTGAATTGATTTCCATGAAAATGAGAATAGGAAATGACTGTCCAGCTTGTTCTGTTGAAGAACATAACCAGTGAGGATAGTATGAGAAGATATTTCCTGAAATGTAAAGTGAATTCAGTACAGTCTTCTCTGTTGGTATTAGACAACAGAATCTGCAGGGGCAGCAGATGCCTTCTGGGTTTAGCTCCTTTAAAAAAAAAGTGTGGTTTTTTCTGCTTGCTGAGGCTTTTGCCCACTTTGCTCACCAGACTGCACAGATGTGTGCAGAGAAGTTGTGTTCCAAAGACTGTATATACGTATGTTTATATGGATACTTGCCTTAAGAACATGTTTGCCCAGAGCAGGGGGATTACCTTTGGAACTGCTTGCACTTGGCCATGGTTATTGCATGCCTGAACTGGGCCAAACTGTCTGTGACAAATGCAGATTTCCTCCTTCCTGTTAGATTGTTTGCTAAAGTGTTTCTAGTTTTTGTCATTAAACGTTTTGGATAAAAATCTTGTTGTTCTTCCAGCGGCAAAGATTCAAAATCTTAGCTCCCTGCCACGCAGAGGTCGAGCTTTTGAAGTGTCTCAGTCTTAGGTTTGGTATCTAAGGAGGTGTAGAGAAGCAGTTCTGACATGAGCTGGTACCTACTGGCACCAAAACAGGCTTTTCTTCGCCTTAATTGTGAATTGCATGGAGCTGAATAAATTGTTTCCAGTTATAAGCCTGCTCCTACTGGCTTTTTCCTAACTTAGCTAAGGAATGACTGGATATTGATGATGCACATGTACAAAAGACAGATCAGGCTGAAGGATTTCAATGCACACGAAACTGCAAATATGAACTGGCTTATGCTCTAAACCTCAACTTGAGAAGGGTCAGCTAGCAAACCATAAACAGAGAGAACAGGAGCAAGTGACCACCCATAAGCCAAATTAGGAAGAAAAGCTGATTACAAAGGGTCTCTTCATGGTTATTGTTTGTAATTTTGTATTGATCGTCAGACTTCACATGTGCAGTTGTTCAAGGATGTAAGTGGCTTTGCCAGCTCAGCTTTTGAAAGCACCTGCATTGTGGGCACAAGGCTGTGAGTTGCCTGTTGTGCAGGAGCAGGTCTGGCACAGGACCAAGGGGTCTGTGTTTACCCAGTGCAGCAGCCAGCAGTTCCAGTTTGCCCTGCAGCTTGCTTCCTGTGTGTCCCTGTGCTTAGGAAGTACATTGTGCCACTCTCCTTTCTCTATGGTAGCTGGAAATTTCCCTGGGGTTACTTCTCTCTTAGGAGAGCAGCACAGTAACAGAACAGTAATTTCCTATAATTTAAACAAAAGGTCTTATGTCTTTATGTGGCTGTTGTTCAGATAAAGGCAGAACTGCAGAGAGAAAACTTACAGAAGTGCCTGGGTTAAATTTTTGTATGATGTCGATAAATGTGACGCATAGAGCGAGGCTGCCATACATACAGGCCCCTCATCAGAGCAGGCATGGTCCTTGATGGTGGAAGGCTTTCCGGCCCACTTAAAAATGTTTTTTCTAGTGTGTCATTCTGGCTGTTCTCCCTCTGAGCCTGAATTTGGCAGCAAGCAAACTGAGGGCCAGCATAGGTATCCTGCTGTGCATGTGTTTAATTCTGTCCTCCTCACCATCTAAAGTTTGTGCACGTTTATTTAGTCCTCCTGAGCAGCCATGTATGATACACCCTGTTTATTCTTTAAAAATTACATTGGCAGAGAGTCAGCAACACTTAATGGTTTCTTCAAACTGGTATGGCTCCTGAGAGAAGCTGAATTTTGGTGGGGCGCAGCATGCTGTTCCAGATGCTGAGGACCTCTGTTGGCCGAATCTCTCCGTTTGGCAGGGAGATCACAGGAAGGAGTTTGCTCTGCCTCCTCCTTGCTTTATCTCTGTGGATTTCTTTTCCAGAGGCAGGAGCAGGGACCAGCCCTCCTGCTTAATGGCTTGCTTAGCTCTCTTTTCTGGCTGGTTATCTCATGAAAAGCTGGGAAGCTGAAGAAAGTGCCTTGGGTATTCCCCTTCATAAATGTGCAGCTATCTGGGCTGACTGCTGCCAACCCCAACTCCTCCTGCATCCCCAGTGAGAGGCAGAGCTCAGAGGTTTGATTCAGTAGGGATAACCATGTACCTGAATTATTTTGTTTCTGTTAAAAGTAGAAGCTTCTCCAGTGCAGTGGTATCCCATTTATCACTGTGGCAAGCTATGACACGTCACCTGCTACACTACGTAAATATTCTTCAGACCTCATCTATTGAAAAATCTGGCAAATCTGAAGGATAAATCAGAAAACTGATTGCTTTCAAAAGGTTGTACCTATTCTTGTGGTACTGATGATTTTTAATGCTTTTACATTGAGTGGAGCTGGAACCAGCAGACACAGAACTGTGAGAAATGGGTCATAGGAGGGAAGTTGGCGGGAGTGTCTACATCTGTCTAAGTTGCACTCATCAGATGCAGAGATTCTCACGCAAAACATTTTTCTAATTTCTACAGATCTTTCAGCTCCAGTCATTAGTGGAACATCACATGCCTGGTACGTGTAGCTGAAAACGCGTAAGATTTTGCTGTTAGCGTGTACACTAGCCTGAACCCAGCTTGGGATTCAAAATGAGATATTGGGCCATCTTCAACTATGATTATTAGTAATTTTTTTCTTATGATCTCATTGTGGTATCATATTAGAAACTGCTTTTTGTCTCGTGATGGGGATCTGAAAGAAGAGACCAGGAAACACAGCATCTAGGATTTTCTGAGAGGCTGTTTCCACCGAAAACCGATACTGTGGTGTATTGGAGGTTACATGTCATTTATTGCCCTCTCTGAGTATGGAGAAAAGCAGAGTGCAGCCTCATGATCCCTGAGTCACCCGGCAGCAGGCATCGCTCCTGCCATCCAGGGAGCGGACAGCAGCTCCCGAAACCAATTCACGGCTGCAATTTCCATCCTAATTCCCTGATTTCTGCTGTGCACTTGAGTCAGACCTGGGCTTTTGGACCCTCGTTGTGCGGGCTCATGGATGGGCAAAATCCCGAGTTCTTCTTAAGGAGCGCTAAGCCGTGCTAAGCTACAGAGGTGCTCTTGGCAGTGGATGAGTCGGGGCTGCTCCGAGTGCGTTCAGTGGACTAAAGCTGCATCACAGGCACACAGGAGAGGGGGCGGCAAAACTCTGCGTAGGATCTCGGGCTGTCCGTGTGTCCCCTTGGAGCGTGGCAGGCTTAGGGACAGCAGGGAGCCCGGGACGGCTCCCGGCGGGCGTCCCAGCACCGGCATTCCCGGAGCGTGCGGGAAGGCGGGCGCGTTCCTCCAGCAGCGCAGCCGGCGGCGCGCCCCTGGGCTGCCAGCTGCCCGTGAAACCCGAAACTCGGGGGCTGGCCCTGCGAGGCCGCCCCGGCCCCTCGGCCGGCGCACACAACACATCGCACATTATCCATCACCCTCGCACGCCGCCGCCCCGCCCGCCGCCGCGGGCTGCCCCCGGCGCGGCTCCCGGGGCACCGCGGCAGCCCCCGTGGGATGGTGGCAGCCCCGCCTGCGCACAGGTCGCCTGAGCGGCTGAGGGAGGGGGCAGGAGAAGAAACTTGTGAGCGCAGCCGGGCTGAAATCAGCCGCGGCCGGTGCCGAGCGTGCCCCGAGCCGCCGCCGCGTGTATGGGGCAGCGGGGCGGCCCTGCGTGAGGGAGGGCGGCCGGAGCGCGGTGCGGGGAGCGCCGCAGCCAGCGCCGGGTGAGTGCCTGCGGTGCCGCTTCTGCCTTGGGCACAGCCCCGGGGTCTGTGTGTGTGAGACAGCTGTTCCTGTCTGCTCTGTGTGTGTGTGTGTAGGCATCTTTGAGTGTTCTGTGTTATTTCTTACCAGTGCTAAATACTTCCCAACTGGATCCGTTTGTGTTGGTTTCAGGGGCACAGGCTGTGTGTGGGTCATCTGACTACTTGTTGACTTGAGTATAAGTCAAAGCCTTTTGTGCTTTCTGGCAGTCTTGGGTTTGTGATGGTTGTCTTGAAATCTTCCTCCTTCTGTGCAAGTTTCTGTAGCAGGATTTGAAAGATAAGGTCCTTATTGGGACAGATTTTGAAATGAGGATTTTCCCTAACTCTTTTGTGATTACAGCCTTCCATGGATTTTTAGAGCCACTGAGTGGATTTCTTTTTAGCATAAGGGAATAGTTGTCTTGTCTTTTTTCTTCACTACGAAGGAAATTGAAGGTAATATTTGTTTTATCTTCCTTTAATATGCATGTATGTTGTCAGTTTGGGAGTTTTCTTCCAAGAGGATGGAGAGTATTAAATAATTCATGTTTCATGGTGTTAGAAAAAATTTTTGCAACAGATGACTGGAAGTAAACAGCAGGGCTTTTTTTAGATATGTACTTTAGACCTAGATAGGTAGAAATAAGAAAACAAATTTCTTGTGTAGCACAGTGACTTCATAACGTAGAATTAATGTAATATTAATCTGAATTCTGTTTGTACGTTAAGTGGCATGGTTGCTGGGAGAGGATGATGATAACTCTTAGATCAGCAGGTATTAAGATGCTGTTAAGGTCTTCTCTTGCACAATAGTTCTGTACCTAGGAGGTGACAGTAACTTCTGCCATTCAGGGTTCCTCCTGAGGTAAGAATTAAGGGAATGGGACTGAGCAGTACAAGGAGCAAAGTATCTTGTCCTAGCTAAAAGTCATTTAAGTGGAATCTCATAGTCACGGAAGACATGCAGTCTTACAGGCAGAGATAGTAGATAGAAGGAGGGATTGAGAGTCAAGTGCCTGTTCCCAGTCCCATGAAATTTTCATGTCGTGGCAGGTTTTGTTATTGCAAAAGGCATCTTCTAGTACGTGACAGAGTGACTTAACATTAAAAATAAATGTGCTTGGAGCTTGTTTCTTTGTGCATGGTATCTAAAGTTATTAGACTGCCTCTACTTCAGTTGCTGTGTCTCTCAGCTGCATTTTTCTTCTGTTCTTTACTCGACTTAGTCTTCAATAAAACTAACTAGGTTTAATTTGCCCATCCCAAAAATACCAAATCAAACACCCCCCCCCCGAAACAATATGGTAATTAGAGTAAAAATATAAAGCCATGTAGAAAATTCAACTGAAAATATTATTCTGTGTGGAAGGCACGACTTCTTTGTGCTGCAAGGTGATGTGCTTCTGGGGTCAGGTGAGAGGGAGGCTGGGGGTTGTTCCTTTGACATGTGCCTCTCCTGCGTTTGCAGCCTGGTTCGTGAAGATCACTTCTATTAGTGGCTCTATAACTAGGTTCATTTTTCTGAAGATGGAGTTTAGAAAGACAGAAATCAGGATTCCTTTAAGAAATGGACCAGGTGATAGTTTGAAGTCCTGATAAGGTCATGTCTTCAGAAGCAGCCAGAATCAAAACCCTCTGACCTCCATGTGTAGCTGTAGCGCACAAGCACATCTTGTTGCTTGATTCAAAATCTTGGTGTTTTTTTTTAAACGCACTAGGTGGAAGAAAAAAAAAGGAGTTGAAATTCATGTTGGATAGTTTGAAGTGATTTGCATCTGCTAACTTTAACTGTCTTCTGTGTAGACTTTTTGTGTTTATTGTGATCTGATGGTCTTTGAAAGTATATTTCATTCCTGGAGCTATTAACTGGCTGTCTCTATATTGGACAGAGGGAATGCTTGATACAATTTTTATTTTAAAATAATCTCCTGGAACAGAGTGTGATACTTCATTGTATTGGGGTGGCGTTTGTATTGTAGACTGTTTTGAGGGAATGTATGTTGGCTTTCAGCCAGGGAGGAAAACAAAAGGTTGTCTTCTCTTAGTGTTGTATACCAAGAAAAACATGGCAGGAGTGTATCTGGTACAGTTTCAAGTCTGGAACTTGGTGTTCTGTTATGCCAAAGACTCCAGGAAAGGTGAGTGGCTGATAGTGTTGGATGATAAGGAAATACACAGCTTTTAATGACATTTGCTACGCTGCTGCCAGTCTTGGGAAAAACTTGAAAAGGCAATAGAGGCCAAAAATTCCAGTTTAGATTCTCTTCCTTCATGTAAGCCTGTGGAAAGTGCAAGTGGTAGGATTTACTGTGTTAGTTGCTATTATTATGCTAAAGCATGGATTTCAAGTTAGGGTTGTCTTTTGTAGTTGTTGCCTGGATTTATTTAGAAAAATCTTGATTAGGTCACACTTTTTAAAATTGAAAGCACTCAAAAATAATGAAAATACCAAGCATCTCAAAGATGGATGTACTTCAGCTTCAACAGCATAGCACTTTCTTGTGCGTTTCCTGACTCTTTCCTTCTGCTTCTGCCATTTTGCCAGTTACGTACATTTGGGTGATCAGAGTGGGTATGGTAAGGACTGGAATGAAGCTGTAAATTGATTTTGTATTTAATTGATTAGGGATCCAGAATAAACCATAATGCTTGATTAGATTCCATGATAAGCTAGATCATTTAGTTGTGAAGGAATACCCTGTTTTGCCAACAGAGTCATTTGATACGCTCTCCAATATATTAGTTTGGTGTAATTATCATCAATCAGCTTTAGTGTGTTTTTGACTACCAGCTTTGTTAGCTCTGGTTCTTATTAGCTCTTTGTACATTTAATAACCTTCTTTATCCAAATTTCTACTTTCTCTAGACTTACTATTTTATTCTTTACCTTCTCTTTTTAAAAGTGGAAAATATAGTTTCTTAATTTCTTAATTTTATTTTCCCTTTCTCTATTCCAGCATTTTTTAAAATAGTTTCTAGAGGAGATGCTCATGCTCTCAGGTACTGTCCCAACTTGAGCACTGGCTGAACAAGGAGACACAGACTGGTGCACAGACAGACAGACGGCTGGCTGTCAGTGACCTTTCCTCTTTGTAATTAACAGCTTCTTTGGTATTTGTCACCTGCACAACTTTGCAGTCATGATCTTTTTTTTTTTTCTTCTTAATTTTTCTTCCAAGTCGTTGGTTACACTGCAAAATAAGATAGTTGCTTGGAGACTGGAAGCCACCTGCAGTGTGGTGCCTATTTTTTTTNTTTGTTTTCGGTCATGGTCTTCGACTTATCTGTTAAATGTTTGAATTAATTTTGTCTGCTTGGCTCAGCTCTAGTTTCATTGGGCTTTTCTAATGAAAATGTCATGCACCATCAAGCCAGAGGTCTTGCAGGAACACACGAGCTCACTGCTTTTAACTTTAGCAAACTTCTGTTGTTTACTGTTGTGCTTGTTAGTTTGGAGGGGCTTTCATGCTCCATTGCTCAATGAGACAAATCTCAGCACATGTTGAATTCCTTGGTGATTTGTATAGTTTCTCATTGTGAAATACCTTTTTCATTTTCCTATGCTGAGTTTTGTGTGATTCTGTGTAATGGCAATTATGATTAGTGGCTTTTTAGCAAAGACCTTTTTCATGTGTGTTACTTCCAAGAAGTAGCTGGTGTTTTCCTGTGGTTCTTTTCGCATGTTTACCATTTATTTTAGAACAGCAAATTGTTAAAAAAGAAAAGAAAATAACACTTATATTTTAAGTGGACTAGTATTCTTGGCCTATCAAATTGAACAATCATGAAATGTTAGTAAAACCCAGCAATTTGCCTTCTTGCAAAACAGGGGAAATAGCTCAAAATAAGGAAATAGCCAACGCATTTTGGCCCAGACCACCCTAATCAAAGAAAAAGCACGTTTGGTTCTCCCAGTTAGTGATATCTAGAGGGATCTTACTGCCTCCCAGGTACAGGCAGAGTGCTCCTGCAGCAGGCAGAGAAAGTAGCCTTCCAGTTAATCCTTGCTGGGTTGGCTTGACCTCAGCTCTGGCAACAGCATCCTGGATTTTTCATAAGCTGCCTTTCTAGCTGTATCTTTGACCTCCCCCAGCTACCACATGCTGTGCTGTGAGAAGAAAAATGTGAAGGAGGATAGAGGTGACATCAGGGGAGGAAGGTTCTAGTAATTGGCAGCTGAAGCTGGAAAAGGTCTTAAAAAGGATGAAAGGAATGGTCAAGGACAGCACAGCTTCTGTGCAAAACCAGTGCAGCAGAAAGGAACTTTTCAGCCTGGAGATGAGATGACTGAGAAAACTTCACTAACAAGTGGCAGGAAAAGGGTAAACAGAGACTACATCTTCCTCCCTTTTTTTTCCGATAGAGGAGTCCCAGAGTGTGGCCAGGGAGTGATGGTGGCAGGCTCAAAACAAATGAAAGGAGATAATACTGTGCACAAGATGTAACCAAGGTGTAATTAATAAGTACTTGCAGTGTAGGGGTTAATAAAAGAAAACCTAGTTTTAAGGGGTAGCCGGCCTAAAGTATTGCTGCTTGCTTGTCTTAGCTATCCTGTTTCCCTGAGATTGTACTTCAATCACAGTTGGAGATGGGATGCTGGGCTGGATAGGCTCTTTCTGTCCCATTGTAGCTATCCATTTGTTCAGCTCTGACCCTCTGTTGTTTTAGTATTACTTATGTGGAGGGAAAAAAAAATCTGATATTCTGTTTGTGGCTTGATGAAAAGAGGAGCTGAATGACTGCAGCAGATCATGAAGGCCTGCCTCCTTCAGCTGAGTGACCACAGCAGATCATGAAGGAAGGATAAGAGCTGTGGGTGCAAGGCAA
This sequence comes from Cyanoderma ruficeps, assembly GCA_008694505.1. Classification (NCBI taxonomy): domain Eukaryota; kingdom Metazoa; phylum Chordata; class Aves; order Passeriformes; family Timaliidae; genus Cyanoderma; species Cyanoderma ruficeps. The sequence goes on from VZDJ01000084.1 coordinate 5,644,954, forward strand.
GTTGTGATATTTAAAAATCAAAAGTAAAAGGATTCATCACCATTTTTTTTCCAGACAGTACTGTGGGAATGTGCAGGCATGGTCTTACAGGATGAGTTTTTATAGAATGAATAACAGTGGATCATGTCAATTCAAGTGGAGCAGAGACCCCCTGAAGCCTGCTGGAGCTTGGTCAAATAAGGCTTTCTCTATGTACCCGGCTTGACAGCTGACTCTGTAGAGGTGGAAGATGAAGAAGCTCAAGTGCTGCTGTGCTGCAGCAATCCCAGAGTGCTAAATGACTGTTTAGCAAATGGGAGAGTGCTACAGTCAAGGGTGACTTAAAGTATTCTTAAGGTCCCTCTTGAGTTTCTTGAGAAAGAAAAGGGATGCAGAAGCTACAGGCAGTTAACTTTGCTTCTTATTCTTCAAATCCTGCTCTGTGGATCAGCTGGATGAGGTGACTTCCCTCCATGGTCATATTGGTTGACAATTCTTTCAGTGATTTGGAGAGGAAAAGAAGTTTCACGAATTCCCAAATAAACTGTGCATTGCACGGTAGCTTCAAGGTCTTGTTGCTGTGTGTGTTTAGAACTAGTGACTTTAATTTAGTTGATTATTACTGTAATGGAGCATTAATCATATTCGCCTTACCTACTTGGGCATGGATTGAGAAATAAGAATTGTGCAATTATCAATATATAGCACAGAAAATGGTAAAATTAATTTTTAACCCTTCCTTTTGGAGCATAACAGATTGCTGCAGTTCAAAGACAAGTATGTGAACACAGACATGTATCTAGGAGATGAAGACAGACTTCTGGAAATCTTATTTATTTAATGACATCATTGCCTTGTTTCAGAGTGTTGTCTTGGAAAGTGTTCTGAATAACTTGGGGTCTCACTGTTGTTAAACGTGAGATAATGATGAAGGGAAAAGCTTTGTTGTATATTTGCTTATAATTATAAACTAGCTCCCATGGAATTTTGATTGTCCAGAAGTTGGAGCAAGCAGCCTACTTGCTGTATAAGCTTTTTTATTGTGGAACCTGTAGACAATTTCTTCAAGAGTTTGGGTTTCTGGTTGTTTTCTCTGTGTATTTGTATGTCTGTGGTGGGCTGGTGTTGACCTCTTGCCTCCTGTCTGTGATTGAGATCAAAATCTTGTGTCAGATGCATGGATAGTTGCTGTGGTTATCTACTACTAAGTGTTCTTGCAGCACACAAACCCAGAAATCCTGGATGCTAGAAAGAAATAATTCCTCTGGCAGTTGTAATATTTGTGCAGCTGTTCCCACAGATGTTTCTTCTTTTTTGGCTTTTTTCCTTTTTTTAAAATTTCTCCTAAGAAGTAAGCAAACCGAGGCAAAAATGTTCAGGGGCCTGCCTAGAGAAGGAGGGAGAAAATGCAATACCTTTTAGTTTGGACATAGTGATTTGGACGTAGTCATTTGCGTTCTTTCAAAATGACTGAGTTCTTCCTTTGTTTGCCAAGTGTAAAGCCTGCTTAGGCTCTGCAGAGCTGAATGGAAGTGTCCTAAAATGGGCACTTTGCAAATAGGCTTGGAGAGTCAGAATCTGATTGTGGTAATTTGGGATCTTAATAGCGTTGCTGGAACTCAAATGGACCCAACTTCAATGTCTAATTAGCTCATTTTGGAAGTACATAGGAAACATACTGGTTAGAAAGCTTGTTCTGACAGAGCTCTGCCCTGTGGCTAAAAGTGCAATTTTGGAATGAAAACAGCGTAGCAAACACCCCCCACCCTGCAATCAATAACTGATTTCAAGATTGAGGACTAACACTATTCCTATATAAGACACATTTATTCACTGTTTTGAAAAGAGCAAATACAATTCTGTTACATGGCAGTGGGTAGTCTGGAAGGTGCTATTTTAAATACAGCTCGAGTAAAAATTCTTTAAAAGTCAATAAATTATTTGGAATGTAAGACATTATTAACATTTGATGCGTGATGGTGAAACCTCTTCTCCTTCTAGGAGAATATAGGGCTCAAACTAGAATCAGTTAATCTCATCCCCCAGAGATGTTTAATAAATGATATTTAGGAAAATACACATTTGTATAAATAGAAATCTATGTCTTGATGCCAGAAGATTTCTTTGGTTGAGTTTTTCTCTTGGGGGTCACAGCTAAGTAAGCAGGAAGAAGCTCTAAGAAGGCACACATTGTAAGCAATGTTTTTGAGTAATGAAAACCTACGAAAAACAATAAATATTTGTCTGTATGCCTACGAGACCTGGTGATTTTGGGTTGTTTAGTTTTCCATGTAACCTGGTACGTGTGTGATGTCCGCTGCCTAGACTTAAGCAGCCATGCTCGAGTCCTCTTTCTTCAAAGAAATTTGGACCTGGCTTTGTGTGTTCTGTGAAAATGAGAAAGCAGCCTTAGACTACATGTAAGTATGTCAGGTGTGTATACATCAGGGAGGGAGCAGAACTATTTTGGAGTGATAAGGAGTAAATTGGTGTAGCCTGTCCATGAGTGTGCTGTGATGAAAGAAAAAAATTCTAACAGGGTAAAGACTTCTTGGGGAGCCTTGGGACTGCTGGGTTGGGGGTGAGGGGAAATATTAAAATAGCTGTTTTGATGATGTTTTTTCTGTCAGAAAGTAACTATGTTGCTGGCCTCCATGGGGTTTTAGAATTTGAGCTTAATGGGTAGGGAGATCCTTTCCTGTCCTGCCTGTTTGTCATATGCAGACAGCTGGAAAAAATAAGTCTAGTTCTGAACCATGGGAATTATTTACAAGTATTGTAGGATGTGCCAGGACAAAAATATAATTGACATCAGTGTGCTTATAGTAGGACCCTTATTATTTTCACTGTGATGATTCTGTCCTGCAGTGAGTCAACTCTTAATTAATTAAATAGAATCATAGAACTGTTTAGATGGGAACAGACCTCCAGATCATTCAGTCCAATTTTTGAACACCAGCCTCTGTGCTGACTAAACCACAGCACCAAGTGCCACATCCAGTCACTACTTGAATTCTTTCAGGGGTAGTGACTTCACTTATTTCTTTCTTAACAGCTTCCCTGCTTTTGAAGAATTTCCCATGTTTTAGCACTAATGTTACAGTTATGGCAATTTGCCATGGTGATTCAGCTTCTGAGTTGGTCAGCTGGTATTACTGGTAGGATTTGCCACACTGGGAAAGGGTTGTTGGCTCTGCCCTTTGCAGTGGTCTGTGGCTCTGTGTATGGGAGTAGTTGGCCCCTTCAAATGCTGCCTTCTGCCAGGCATGAGGGGAGAGGGACACTTCTGGGAAGGAGCGGGGACAGCTGTGATGATGATGCTGTAAGCTGGGGAGCTTGGTGGTTTCTCATGCGTGCTCTTAAGTCTCTTTTGTCTGGCTGTTCTCCTGCTTAGTATGTGCTGAATTCCCATGTGCTGAATTCCTGCCTCTTGCTGTCAGGCTGGGCTCACAGAGCTCACAGTGCACTCAGCTGACACCAGGAAAGGACTAAAGCAGCCAGTTGAGCGTGCAGCACGTGGCACGTTCAGTGACAAGACTGTTTATCACGTAACGAGATTAAGCCCCTGTGCAGCACTGCTGTACAATGCAGTTTCATGTAGCTCTGACACCTTTCCTTGGCAACTGGGAAAGTGCAGAAGGCGTGATCCTCTGCCAGCGTTGGAAGTAAAATCCTAAATTCTCTCTGACTTCAGCCGTTTGTATCATGTTTGATGGTGTCATTCCTGGGACACTGCTTTGGAGATGTTCATCTCCCAGCACCCACAGGAAGGCTCTGAAACGTGAGTTTTACCATTTCTTACTTTCCTAGGGACTGCTAGAAAAAATGGCAGATTAGCCAAACCAACATAATAGGTACTGTTAGTCCACATGTGCAGTAAATATTTTATACATTATTTAGGTGTCCAGTAAGTAATGAAAAAATACAGTGCATTACCTGGTGGAAATACCTAGCAAAGGAAATAATTTCTGGTCTGGTGAGGGCAGGCTGTGCTGCTGGTCTGTGCACCAAGCCTAGAGCCTTTTTAGAGGGGGAAGGAAGGGTTCATAGTTCACAAGAGGTATTTTGTAGGAGGCTATGCTGCTCAAAATGTACACCTGAGTCAAAGCTCTGGTGTCCCATGATCTTAGATTCCTGAGGAAAAGTTAGCTCTGGTAACTGAGCTTGCCATTGTGGCATTATGATGTACCTCATGAAGGAGCTGGATACCCTATGCTATGCTTTGAAGCTGAGTGTCTTATGTTGGAGGGACTGTATAGAAATAAGCCGAAACTCAGTGTCTGAGACCTGTGATACTGCTCACTTATGAGCATAAGTTAATTCATAATTATTTTCTAATACCGTGAAATATCCAGCAGCTTTCCATAGAACATGGCTCTTGGGGAGGGGGAAATATGGTAGCCGTGATAACAGTGTATTCAATGAGTGGTTTGGTTTTGACTGCAAGAACACTGCTATTCTTTTTGTAGTTTCACTTTGGAGAAAACGTTGAAAATCTTTCTTGCGTCATGGAGGTTCTGCATGTTGGACTACTGTGTGTGTGACAGGTTTCCCCTGTGGCATGTACCTGAAAAAGAGAGTAATGTGTGTGTACAGCGTCATGTTCTGTGCTGACTCACGTGGTTCATTCTTCTCTAGCTGAGGATCAGAGGTTCATGGTGAGAGATGGTTGGTGTGCATTTTATGCAAAGCAGTCTTGTACTCAGAAAAGTCACGTGCTGCTTCTTGTTAAATCTACATCTTTCTCTCACACACTTGTTACTGTGTGCTTTGTTAGGTATTAGGGAATTTCCTAGAAACATGAAAGTCAAATGGCAGATTTGCATGGGGAGATTGCTGACAGTTCAGACAGGATGTGTTGAGTATTGTCCATGGCATGACAACATAGCAGTCTTGGATGCTAACTTGGAAAATACTTAGTGTGGAGCTGGTGGTAGGAAGGTCCTCTGTAGATTAATGTGAAGTTAGTATCTGTGCTTCAAAAATAGGATGAAAACTTGAGCTCGGAAACAAGCTGTATGTGCTGCTGGAGGTCTAGAAAAAGTAGATTTTTGTGTGTTTGTTTTCAGAAGAACTAAAAACACAGCTTTATTTGGCACCTGCTGTATAGATTGCAAGCAATGAAGGGTTGAAGCCTTATCACAAAACCAGAAAGATGATTTATTGGAAATGTCAAGAAATCAATCACAGGGCCTAATAGGCCAGTTAAACAAGCTTTTCAGTTTGGGTATGTTTAAAAGCAAGGAGGCTTGAATGGTTCTCCTTGATAAGCTTGGATGCCTAGACAGATTGCTTGGAAACTGATATGAGCAAATAGTTTGTTCTGAGACTCATTGAAAGTGGAACAAAAAAAAAGTTTTTTGGCTAGTCTGTCATTTGCAGGCTTTTTTTTGAAGCTAATAAGATAGGAAAAAGTAAAGTAGTGTGGAAATTGGGACACGCTCCTGTAATTTTTCCCCTTTAATGAGCCATTAAAATTTAACAGAGCTCTTTGGAGAATGTTTTTAAGCTCTAACTTGTCATATTTTTGGTGGTGGTAGTGCTGAAATACCTCTACAGAATAAATGGGTGTTTAGCTGAAAGCTTGTGTGAAACTGTGTTAGTATTGACCAAATTGTCATGGAAAGGTTACAGAATTCTAAGATAGAAGATACTCATTTGCCATCCTGGGACAAAAGAGCACAGGGTAAAATTGCTGATGGCTCGGAGTGGTCTGAGTATTATTTTTTGCTGGCACTGTTTAATATACTATATAACATAGCATATATATATTAATAAAATTGTCAGTTTAATTGGTTTAAATTACCTTTGAAATAATAAAAAAAAGCTTTACTATTAAGTAGAATCTCTCATTAAGACCTTTGGGCTCATTTGTAACATTTAGAATGGCTGTTTATTTTTCATAATAAACATGAAGTTTGTGAATCCGTAAATAAGGGATGGAAAATTTTCTCACTGTAGGTGTTCTAGAGATGGGGGAGTAATACAGAAGTACTTTCCTTTGAGGTAGGGAATGGGGAAGAAGGCCCTGTTTTGAACATTTACGCAGGACAGGATTGAATAACCTCGATAAAGTGTTCTTGTTTGGGTAAGAAGTCCATGGACAAAGGTGACAGGGATTTTTGTTGCATGTTTTGTGTATTTGTAGATGCATCAGAGTACTTTGGCTTAGAGATTCTCTAAACACAGTCCTAGATCCTTTGTTGCCAGTTTCTGCTAGTTGCATCTAGGCTTAAATTTGGCTTTGTGAGTAAATTATAACTTTTTTGTTTGACTTGGCACCATTTCATCAGCTAACAAATGACTTTTGAATGTTTGTGATTGATTCTTGTTGCCATATCATTATATTTTTTAGCATTATGTATTTTCTTATGCACAGTCTAGAAGTGCTTAATTTGCTAGTTGTAATGTTTTTCTACCAATTTACCTTTTGTCACCCATTGGTCTTCCATTGGCAATACTTCTTTGGGAAAATTTTGTAAAATTACCTTGATTTGCAGAGAGATAAGTGAACATGGCTGTCTACAAAAAGATGTGTAGGAATAGGGTTCTACAAAACTCTGCTGAAAACGAATTGTGGAGTCTTGAAAACACGTTACAGGAAAAATAAGACACTTCGAGTTGCCTCCTCAAAAAAGGTCACTGTTGAGCTGTTTTAAAAATTGCTATTCTGGTTGTCCATGCAGATGAAAAATTAAAATTTAATTATGAATTATGTCATTTGCAGAGCTGAAGGTGGGCAGGAATCTCCTTGGTAGAAAAATAAGTAATTCCACGTCTTTCCCAGCTTTTGTACCACTTCACATTCAAGCTGGCACTTAGTGCATTTGCTTCTTCTTAATTGTCATGCTCACTGTCATTTAGTAGCATGAATATGTGACTCCACACTGCTGTTAGACTTCTTAAGGCATTTGTGAAAAGGAAATATTAAATGTGGCCAGTTTGGAAGTGTTCCTTTGAAAGAAAATTATTCCTCTACAGTCAGCAGATGCTGTAGTGTAGTGTTATTGATCACAAACATGAAGCACAACCAGGCAAAATACTGTATTTTGTCTTGCTGTAGAACTTGGGAAAATGCTGAATGGTTCAGGGTGGTATTTTATAGAAATGCTTTATTAATTTGAGTATGTGGGATGGGGGAATGGAAAGTTAAATAAAGTGATTACAAATGATCTTAAGTGTTTCAGTGCCTTGAGAATTTTCTTAAATGTTATGGTGAACTTGAAACTGCTGCTTTTTCTTGAGCAATGATGAAAATGGACCCCCATTGTTTCAATTAACCATCCATACTTTTCTGTTATCAGGATATGGTGCAAAGTTTTGAAAGCCACAAATAGGCTCAAGCATAAAGAAAAGAATTATAAAGTGCATTATGAATGGTTCAGTCACTTCTCAATTATTAATTTATAACTAAGATCTTCAGGATAATTTAGGCATTTTTTGCAGAGTTGTGCTAATTTTGTGGCGGGTTTTTTGCAGCTAAAATGGATGAACTGTGTATCAGGAAAGTTTTAGCTGCTGTCAAAATACAAAAAACTCTTGTAGGCTGGTGTGATGGCTGAATACAATATACTATAAGAAGAGCAGATTTTTATCGTTCTTGACTGGTCTGTTTGTGGGTGTGAAGGGCTGGCAGGGGCTTCTGCAGATGACTGAGGACAAGCTTTCAAGAGCCTTTGTGTTTGTAACTACCTGAGAGCTGGCTGTAATTGCAGACTCCCTGTATGATGGAGCAGGAGAAATAATATTTCATTACTGTGTGTGTTCTGTCAGGTGATGGGCACAGGTTTAACACAGGAGAGGGCTCTGAGAATTTTGTTAGGAGGTTTAAGATATGTTTTCATGTGTGGTGAAATCTTGGGCCTTTTCCACTGAGCACCTCCTGTCTTCTCTCTGTAGCAGGATGTTTTGCAGTTTGCCACATTTGCTTTCAGAAGGGGTCTTAAAAATTGCCAGAGACCTTAAAAAGCCCAGTGGCTGCTGTGCAGAAAACTGGGAACAGTTAGGTCTGGATACTTATGTGCCTCCAGCGCATCTTTTGGACTTACTGTTGTTAGCATGTTGACCTGCTGTAGAGGTTGGTGGCAGCAGCTCCACAATCCATGCTATTTTACCAATGTATCTTGACACACCTTCCCTTCAACAAAAGGTATCGCCATTGGACTTAGTATTGATGTTGTTATCCAAAGTGTTGCTGACACTGTCTTGGCATTCTGTTTGCGTGAGGGATCTGGTTCCTGACCAGAATATCCATCTGCTCTGGGCTTTTAAGAGCTGAGGTAATTTTTCCCTAAAGAAAGCTTCCGTTTATATTGTGTTCAATATCTACTGAAATCAAATAAAAAGAGCAGAGAAAGTATTGCTGAGAAAAAAGGCAACACATACCAATAAAAGAAGAATCAGGTGAAGAGAGAAAAATAATCGTACTGAGTCAGTAGTGAGTCGAAAAATGTGCAGCACAGTTTTGTGGTAATTCCACTTGTTTGTGACAATCCGCAGACCGAAGGAGGAAAACTTCCTGCAAATGAAGTAATGCAGTTCATGGACTATAAATTATTTTAATTGTTCCCAGGTAAAAATGCTTATCATTACTGCTGTTTTGTCTATCACACATCCACAGGTTTGTTCATATGCTTAAATGTTTTGGTTTGACCTGTACAGGATAGGTGATGTCATAATACAAAACAATATAAAAATGGCATGATTTCGTTCCATAGAGTGGAATTAATTAGTGAGATGTTTTGTAGAATTATTACTGACAGCTTTGGAATTGTCATCTGGATGACGAAAATGCTTGAGTACTGTTCAGGGCACCTTTATATAGTACAAATTTGAATGCAGGTGTAGAGCATGGACAAGCTGAATTTGTGTCGAATGGTGGACATGAATTTCTGGCTGTGAAGAAATTATTTGATGGAGGAGTGGTCCTCACTGAACTCTTGGAGGCTTTAGCTGCACAGCAGAAAGGTGGTGCTTGTTTTTGTTCTCTGAGCAAGGGGCTATTTGCTCTCTCAGGCTTGTTGTGGGAAGGTAACTTTGGTTTATGTTGCTGCCAGTGGTACTCCTGATGTATTTCTTAAGCCACTGATTCTCATGCCTTAGTGAGCTGATGTGTGTCATTCCCCCTTTAAAGTTGCTTTTGCGCCTTGCTGTTCAAACCCTTCCAACATTGGTGGAATGTTTTGTGTTCTTGGCTGTCAGGGTGTCAGTCCAACCAAATGCTCATCTCTGTTCCCCTGCCCTGAATGCCTGCCAAGCTGTGCTTGTTGTTTCCAGTGGAGAAAAACGAAACTTGGTAAACAAGATGTTGATGTATTGATATGGTGTATTGTTTTCTATATTGACTTGGAAAGCAAGTTTGTAAATAGCTTGTTATATATTACCACTGTTAGGGAACTTAGTGGAGAAAAAAGATCTATATTTGTTCTGTATTCCTTCCAGGCTCTTTTTATCAGAGAAGGCAAATAGTATTTTTCAAATGTGCATTTTGCAAGAAATAGGTTAGAGTTGCAGTGTCTTCTCTGTTTATTCTGTCCTTCAAATGTGATTTTTGCAGTTCTCATGAGGATCAGATTGTCTTATAAATCTTAAAGGCAAGCTGTCTATCCAAGAGCAATCACCTCACTGCCTCGGGATAGGAAGGGAAAATTCGAATTAGTTTTGACAAAATCTGAGTTTTGCAGATTGTTCCATCAATTCCAAATTACCACTATCCAAGCCTTCTTTTTTTTTCTTCAAGGACACTAGTACAGCTTGTTATGATTTTACTTTGCAGATTTAAATGTGAATGGTCTGCTTGAGTGGTAGGTTCTTCTGGAAATCTGGACCATGAGGTGAATTATGCCAGGATACTCCCAAGGTCCCAGACTTGAGATATCTTTTGGGAAACCCCAGATTCCTTGGCAGTCTCTCAGGAAATGTCATGGTGCTGTCAGAGCTACTTATGTCCTTCCTTCCTTACAGGAAAAATAAAGTAAAATTCTCCAGTGAACCATAATAAAGATGATAAAACCATCTTTGTTCTGGAAGGCTGTGTTGAAATCTTAGAACTGTTTCTGATTTTTTTTTTTCATTCCGTTGTGTGCTGTGCTGCTTATCCT